>CAXKVW010001239.1:0-36773 GCA_964058825.1 Carex arenaria | reverse complement strand
GCTTGATCGTGACTCACACCTAACTCGTTTGTTAACAGCTTGTTCGTTATTGGACCAAGCTGTTAATTAATGAGCCAGCTCGTCACTAGCTCGATCCAGAATTAACGAGTTCAAGTTGGGTCTAGCTTGATCGCGAGCTGACTCAGCTAGACATCAATTTGTGAATTTGTATGAATTTGTGTGTATTTTATACAGTTTAGTTCGATTCAGCTCGATCCAAAAAGTTTGTAAGATTTATTTTCTTCTTAAACAAGATCTAGCCAGACCCAGCGAGCTAGCTCGAGCTGTCTTGTCACGGTTTTAAGCTGAGGTTTTACCTTAGATGCTCTAGGTCCAACTCGCCTGGCTGTAGCTTGGTCTAGAATTAACAAATTGAGCTAAGACCTAGCTTGAACCGAGCCAGCTCGTTGACATCTACTTAACATGATCCATATAGCAATAACTATGGACCAAAAGCATATCCAAATTAAACAAAGCAGTACCATAACAGACTAAACAAAACATATAACAATACAGAAGCATAGAATATTAATGGAGAAGAAGGGATTCTTCTAAAATATATATGTTTATTTCACTCTGTAATAATCCAGATATGATCTTGAGCTTTTGAGCAAAATGGTTTGTCAACACGATGTAAATTAATTAAGTTGCCCCATTTCATGAGTTTAAATTCCTATAGGTTTCTACTATCAATCAGTTAATTAATTTCATAATCCATTAATTTTCTTGCAAATTATGTACTATTTGAGGGGTATTATTGTTTTATAATTAGATAAACTCGAATGACATCAATTCATTCCAGGATGTGTATTAGATTTTGAACTTGTGACCTCTCTCGTATTAATTCATTTTTTTTAGTAAAAATTGAGTTCAAACTGCTAAATTATTTAATATCATAATCATTCATCCAAATTTTAAACCTATGACTTCTCACATGAAGAAAAGATTTATTAAAAAATGAAAAGAAAATTATAAAAAAAAATAACTGTTTCCGAATTCATAATTAATAATTGACCATTTACTTTTTCCAACATTTGTCTATCATGCCTTCGTCTATATAAGAAGCCGAGACTTGAATTGATAGGAACAAGAAACTGAAGAGATCAAGGAAGATATCCCCTGGAACCCAGAAATAGAGATCAACTAGACGCAAATATGGTATTTCTTAAATATTTATTGAATTTATTCATTTCATTTCTAGAGAACAAATAATGTTTTCCTTTTCTTAATTTGTTCCATGCATCATGCATGTTTCCATCTGATTATCATTAGATTAGAAACAAAAGTTTCTCTGTGATTTACTTTATATGGTATTATATTGTTCTTCTTAATTCATAGATATGGAAATTATATTACGAGACTACATAAAGAGTTTTAGCTATCATGGCAGTTTACTTGTACTCTAGTTAACGCCAAATTAACCTTCAAACATCTTAATTTCTTCTATCAACTAAAACTTGAATTTTGAAACGAAAATATAAACTTTAACTTCATTGCTACGTACTTTGAGGCTTTACAAGGCCGAGGTGCACATGAAATCTCAATAGGAATAAAAATAATCTAGAGCAGGGCGGTAATATAGAATTGTCCATCTCTTGGGAAGAGGCGGCTGAGATGAAACCTTAGCAGTGAAAGGGGTGAGGTGGTTGAGGCGAAACTCTAACAGCGAGGGTGCTTGCGAGAGGGGCGGAGAAGCTTAAGCCGTTCCCTTTCGGTGTATGTATGTATGTATGTATGTATGTATACACACACTCACACTCTCCAAATCATATTTATGTGCTAACTAATATACATTATTTATCTGAAGATATGTACTATCTTTTTCAGTGAATATTTCATTGCAACTCCGTCCAATTGCAAAAAGGAAAGTAAAATATGTTGATGATTTATATTTTGTAATGAAACTTTTCCCTTCATTTAATAAATTTTACTAATGTAATGTACTGTTGATAATTAATACCATCATGCAATAAAGATAGTGATTTTCTGATGTCAATTCTAAGAGCTAGAACTATATCATAAGAAGTAATGGATCCAAAGTATGTAAGAGATCAATTTAGAACAACGAAATGAATAGCTCGGTAAGTAAGTACTGACATAAGTTGTAATAAATAAAAGATTTTTTGGGGAAAAAAAGGAAGATTATGTAATATTTTTCATCATTATTGACCGCTTGTCTTAATATCATTATTCCAGGATAAGGAAGAATGGACGTGGGACCCAGTTAATGGAGGTAACAATGTTTCCTTGCATCAGCTTTTCTTGATTGCTGTTATTTTGGCCTTACAAGTTCTTGGAATATAATGAAAGCCGATCGATGTAGTAGTACAGTTCACTTTTCCAAAAAAGAAAATAAAAAATGTTTATCTTGGACTTGAATCTTTGATTGCCTTTTCTTGTTCCATATAAGCCCTGTTGAGAATAGTAAATGAATTAAACTTAAGACTCATTAAATTTTGCAGTGAGCAGAAATTGATGGAATAATTTGAAAGACCAAATATGATCCGTTTGGGGGGATAAAAATTGAATTTAAAATATTTTAAGTCAATTTTGTATTGTAAATACTTTATATGCTATCTTGTACCGCGGGTCTACGAGGGAGGCATAGTAGATTGGGTTTGGTTTTTTTCTTTTGATATAAAAGTGTACTTTACAGATTTCATTTGTAAAAACGAAACTAACACAAAACAGGTACTGGTACCAAACCCGCGGTTAAGTTTGTTTTCTGCATTAACCAGAATATATTATGGTTAAGATTTATTTTTTTTGCATTAACCAGGATTTAGGCTGCGGCGACGACAAAAACCACTGACGGAACTATTAAAAGAACACGACTTGCCGCTGGGTCTATTTCCAAAAAATATTACTGGCTATAACTTTGACAAGAATACAAGGAAAATTACAGTCAACATGCCCCGTATTTTCGACGTCTCTAACTTGCGGTTTTCAAATACTGTTACCGGAAGCCTTGAGAAAGGGAGGCTAAATGATATAAATGGAATACGGACGGAGAGTCTTACATGGGAAGAAGTTCATTGAATAAAGATCAAGTCTATAAAGGGTAAATTACACCTTCATTTTACTGGTAAAGTGGATAAAGTCAGGCTCTTTGAGGATTTTACTACTCTTAAAGATGGTATTCCATTCTAGCTTACTGCAACTTATATGTAAAATAAGAATAAAATATTTCCGTCTGAAGTTTGATTTTAAAAAACACAGGTTCTGAGTCCTTTAGTTTACTATATTGTTGTAGTTTGAAGTTTGTAACTGTGCGATATATTTTTCATGAACTAGTGCTTTCTCCAGGCACAATGTCATGCTTGTAAGATTTTGTTGAATGATTTGATATAAATATATAATTATGATACTTGGCATTACAATTTGGTCTGTGGTATGGTATTATATATAATATGAAATGCCAATTCGTGGAATTCCGATTTAGTTAAACTTCCGAATTTTGACACTTTCAATGTTTATGCATTGGTTTGTTAATTTCAATTTCTTGACTTCAACACCTGCGAATGCAAATCGTGTGCTCAATGAAATTTTATATTAGAATTCTCGTCTATAGTTCTTACTTTTTGTGCAAATACCAAATTTAGATTTGTAATTGTTATGGAAATTTTTAATGGAACTACTTAAATTATAAGTCGATGTCTGAAATTCTTGTTTATAATATTTGAGAAATGTTTTGGCCCTCCGAGCCATCATATCCAAACGCACTCTCCAACTAGTTTAACAGAAAAAAAATTATTTCAATTTTATCTAACTTTCATTTCTAGTGCTCAAATTTAAATATTTAAAGCTCTGTGTATAATCTTTTACAATGCTACTTGTAAATACTTAAACATTTATATGTAAGAATTTAAATTCTATATCTGAGTAATTTTAACTTCTAACTACTTTTGTCTTCAAGCCAAAAAAGAAAATGTTTCTTTCACCCACTTTTTTTTTCTCTGATCATTCTCGTCCATTTATCCTGACGATCCATGATAAATTTTGCGAATATAAAAATACAAACATTTTCTACTCAATTTTTCTCTTTCAAGTTTAGCGACACTCTATAGCACAAGTTTAGCGCTATACTTGCACTATAGCACAAGTTTAGCGCTAGAGTGGCACTATACTTGCACTATAGTGCCACTTTAGCGCAAGTTTAGCGCCACTCTAGCGCAATTTTCTATCTATCTAAAAAATTATTGTAAAATAAATAAAATTTGATCTACATGTATATTTTCATACGGTTTCATACAAAGATCATGTTGAGCAAATCATATCGATCAACTATTTGAACTTTGAAAACAAAAGTATTGATCCATAATGGACCAATTCATGTCATGCATAGTATCATTATCTAAATCACATAATTTATAATGCATCTAATTAGAACTGGTTTATTTCAGTGTTTTGGACAAATATGTCTGATTAAAATATTTTCCAACATACCCACGAAATCAGACGGTTTTGATTAAATTCTAAATATACTTGTGTTCTGATTTCATGCTTGTTTAACACGAAATGTTTTGTGTTAATCATTGTAAAATCAAGTGTTTAAACTTTTATTAACCAATCTTATGGGAATATTATCTTTCAAGTGTTAATATCAGATGATTTCTGGTGTAAAAAATATTTTTTTATTAAAAACCGGCTATTTATAGCCTTTTTCTAATAAAAAATAGGAACCAGCCACTTAATAGTCGGTTGCTAATAAAAATTAGGAACCAACTATTTAACCGCCGGTTTCTAATAAAAATTAGAAACCGGCTATTAAATAGCCAATTTGGGTATTTTTATAATTTGCTAGGTTTTGTGGGTATAGTTGGCAATTTGTATTTAATTTTGGATATAAATAAAAATGACAGTTTTTTTTTATACGAATCGGATAAGAACAACATTTATATTCATATTCCTTTTTATTTTGAGATATACATAGATTCAAATTAGATATTAGTATATAATTTAAAATTAATTCAAATATTATAACAAAATTAATATATTATTTGACAAATTATTTTTCTCATTAATAAATAAAAGTAACGTTAAATACATGCGCATAATTTGCATATTCAATCACTATGGTGAACAAAAATTAATCACCAAAATAATCATGTTTTTAATCAAAAGATACTAACAAAACAAATATTCTTCTCTCTAATTATACATGTATATAAAGCAAACAGACATCCAAAAAATTAAAACAGACGGATATGAATCATCCATATTCACTTCCGAAACTAAAACTATATTCAGACAAACGAATATTAAAAAGTTAAAATATATAGATACAAATAATTATCTGTATTCATATCTGCATCCTCTTCTAAAACTAAATCTGTATTCAAACAAATGGATATTGGAATAATTAATACATACGAATCTCGACGGATAATTATCCGTAACTAGGGGCGCAAACAGGTCAGATATGTATCCGGATCTAGATTTGAATTTTTGCGGATTCGGATACAGATACAGATTTAATTTATACGGATTCGGATATGAATTTGGTTTTGAAATTGAATACAGACACGGATTCGAATAATATTTTGTTTTTTTGGATATCCGAACCTCTCCTATCTTTCTCTCTCAATTTCTCATTTCCCATGCATTGGACTTCGACTTCTCCCAATCTATATACGTCCAAATTATGCGGTCTCCATTGAATCATCTCTTGGATTGGATCTCTCCACCGGACATTGTTATTTATTCCATTAATTAGTTTCTTGAGAAACGGAATAGAGACACACATACGATATATATATATAGAGAGAGAGAGAGAGATGGGCTATTGTACTTCGCGAAGTAAAGCGATGGCTTTACTTCGCGCTCGTATCTCCATTTTCAAAGTTCAAAACGTCGATCCGAACGTTAGATGTGATCTCCATATTGAAATGTGCTTGGAGACCAAATTTTACAATTTTTGGAATTTTTTTGCTATTTATTAAGCCACTTTGAAAATTCCTGATCCAACGGTTTCACTGTTCAAACAGTGAAACCGTTGGATCAGGAATTTTCAAAGTGGCTTAATAAATAGCAAAAAAATTCCAAAAATTGTAAAATTTGGTCTCCAAGCACATTTCAATATGGAGATCAACTTGAACGGTTCGGATCGACGTTTTGAACTTTGAAAATCTCAAACGAGCGCGAAGTAAAGCACCCGCTTTACTTCGCAAAGTACAATAGCCCATCTCATATATATATATATATATATATTTATAGAGGAGGGTTCCAATACCTCATCCATACCTCATGTTATATATCTCCATTTTGAAAGTTCAAACTATCGATCCAAACCGTTCAACATCATTTTATAATTTTTTACTATTTTTTAAGATAGGTACAAAATCACTGTTTTTTGAACGGTCCAGATACAGTGATTTTGTACCTATCTTAAAAAATAGTAAAAAAATTGCAAAAATTATAAAATTTTATCCCCAAGCATATTTTAGCATGAATATCATGTTGAACTGTTCGGATCGATAGTTTGAACTTTGAAAATAGAAATATATAACATGAGGTATGGATGAGGTATTGAAACCCTAACCATATTTATATTCAAATTGCAATATTTTTTGGCGACGTGATCAGTAATACTCAATCTACCCTCTCAATTGTCGTTTCTACCCTAGAGGAGCAGACTCATATATAATACTGAGGGAGCAATCCAATGTAGAATGGAAGGAGCAACAAATTACTGCTGTAATAGAATTTAAGATTTTTTTTCCATTTTTATGGCGCATTTTAGGTTCAGTTTTTTATTTTAAATTTCCTTATTTTTTCTGTACCAGTGGATATTTTGGTACCGTTACCGGCCGGTAAGCCCTTCTGGTTTTACTAGGAAAAAGTCTCTTTATATTCTTTTTACAATTTCTAGGAACCTGTGTGGCTGTGTAATGCTTAATTCATTTTCATTGCAATATACCTACGGGTCTTCAAATAAAAAAAAATAAAAAAATTGTCGTTTCTGACAGAACACAAACATAAGCTACCAACTAGTTGTACCTATCAAATCAATACATCATACATACCCTACCAAGTAGTGATACCTAGAAAATCAACTGTGATTATCTTAGCATATCAAGTCTTGCTTCGTATATACCCTACAAAATTAGAATTACTCCAGTTCAAGTCTAAACTATATGTTGATTAAAGTATTAATTAATATCACTACATTGAAGATTTCATTACCTTTCCTCCAAGGAGGTGTCACTAAGACTAGCTTTATTTTGATGTCATAAGTTTTGTTACCATCAGACAACAGTTTCAATTTTTAAATCTAATATCATGATAATTTTTTGGAACAAGCAAAAGAAGAAAGCCCTGCCTGATTTCTATAAAGAAAAAATTGTTGAATAATAAGTTAATTTTGTCGCATTATTTAAATTATGTATCTGAATTATATTTGTATTCGTATTCGTTAAATATCTGATCCATATCTATATCCATATCGGTTTAGTATCTGATCCGTATCTATATTGAAAAATAAAAATAGATACGGATATGGTTTTACCATTATCCGATCCGTATCCAATTCGTTTGCACCCCAATCCGTAGCACATTCATATTCAGATCCATACTCGAATATTAGAATTTATCAAAGTTGGTATACGTATCGAATTTGGATCCGGATCCACACGGGTAATATATATCTTGCGTCCCTAGTTCGTATCCTCTCTGGTTTCTTGATATGCTGCTACGAAACCGACCATCGCATATATGATATCCCTTAATTTATGCCTCATCAGAAAAGACAATTGGTTTTAACGCATTTAATGCCCGTCAGCACAAAGTCAATCAATATTCATAAAAATAGGAAACGTGTTGTTGCAAAGAAAGTTGCCCGCTAATTGTTATGTTAAAAAAATATGTGGCTGTTACCATGTCAGTTTATTGGTCACCCCACAAGGTAAAGATAACCATTTTTTAAATAAAAGTTTCCGTGATTAATTATGAATTGAAATAGTTGTTAACTTATCATCCGACTATTTTATATCCAATATTGACAAAACTTTTTTTTTTTTTTTGATAAAAGTGGCATTATCCACCTGTTTCATTACGAAACTCACTGAGTTCATACAAAACAGTGCATAGCATTTACTATCTAAAATAACGTTCAAATAAAAACCTAACTAGACTTAACATTAGAGGTGACAAAAAAGCTTGTAGCTCTTGGCTTGATCGTGACTCGCACCTAACTCGCTTGTTAATTAACAGCTTGTTCGTTACTGGACCGAGCTGTTAACGAGCCAACTCGTCACTAGCTCGATCCAGAATTAACGAGTTCAAGCTGGGGTCTAGATTGCTTGCCAGCTGGCTTGGCTAGGCATCAATTTGTGAATTTGTATGAATTTGTGTGCATTTTATACAGTCTAGTTCGGTTTAGCTTGATCCAAAAAGTTTGTAGGATTTATTTTCTTCTTAAATAAGATCTAGCCAGACCCAGCAAGCTAGCTCGTCAACTCGCGAGCTAGCTCGAGCTGGCTTGTCTCAATTTCAAGCTGAGATTTTAGCTCGGATGCTCTAGGTCCAACTCTCCCGTCTGTAGCTCGGTCAAGAATTAACAAGCTAAGTTAGGACCTAGCTCGAAACGAGACAACTCATTGACACCCCTACTTAACATGATCCATCTAGTAATAACTATGGACCAAAAGCATATCCAAACAATGCAGTACCATAACAGACTAAACAAAACATAACAACATAACCAACTAATTGATATCACTTATGACAATTACACTAGAAGAGGAGCTAGTATCCTCAAAAGACATCCCATTAATTAGGCAGGAAACCAGCAGCTGCATCAATGGTATCATACTCCGCCCTGTCACGTAAATATTTAGCTAGGTTCCAATTGACAAACCTATATAAAACATAATTAACTAAATTTGTTTACATCCTAAATTTTCTTCCAACAATCGTTATATTTTTTTTTCTCTTCCAAGACACTGTTTAGTACTAATATAGAAGCATAGAATATTAATGGAAAGGAAGGGATTCTTCTAAAATATGTTTATTTCAGTCTGTAATGCTCCAGGTATGATCTTGAGCTTTGAGCAAAATGGTTTGTCAACACGATGTAAATTAATTAAGTTGCCCCATGTCATGAGTGTAAATTCCTATAGGTTTCTACTATCAATCAGTTAATTAATTTCATAATTGATTAATTTTCTTGCAAATTATGTACTATTTGAGGGGTATTATTGTTTTATGACTAGATAAACTCCAATGCCATCCTTTCATTTCAAGATGTGTATTGGATTTTGAACTTGTGACCCCTCTCTCTCGTATTAATTTGTTTTTTTTTTTTTTTGAGTAAAAGTTGAGTTCAAGGCTTCAAGCTATTGAATTATTTAATATTGACAAGAATTATCCATCCGACCTCTTACATGAATAAAGGTTAATTAAAAAAAAATATAACCAAGAAATAAATAACTGTTTCCAAATTCATAACTAATTATTACGTTGTTGTCTCATGCAGTAATACCCTTTTTCACCATTTACTTTTTCCAACATTTGTCTCTATCGTGTCTTCGCGCGTCTATATAAGAAAACCGAGACTTGAATTGATAGGAACAAGAAAAGAGATCAAGAGGATCCTTGAAACAAAAAAATAGAGATCAACTGGACGCAGATACATGGTATTGCTTAAATATTTATTGAAGTTTATTCATTTATTTTTTTATGGCAATAATTAAGTTTATTCATTTCATTTGTAGAGAACAAATAATTTTTTCCTTTTCTTAATTTGTTCCATGCATCATGTTTCCCTCTGATTCTATTTAGAGAAACAAAAGTTTCTCTTGTTCTTCTTCATAGATATGGAAATTATATTATGAGACTACATAAAGAGTTTTAGCTATCAAGAACCTTCAAACATCTTACTTTCTTCTATCAACTAAAACTTGAATTTTGAAACAAAAGTATAAACTTTAACTTCATTGCTACGTACTTTGAGGCTTTACAAGGTCGAGGTGCACATGAAATCTCAATAGTAATAAAAATAATCTAGAGCAGGGTGGTAATATAGAATTGTCCATCTCTTGGGAGGAGGCAGCTGAGATGAAACTCTAGCAGTGAAAGGGGTGAGGTGGCTGAGACGAAACTCTAGCAGTGAGTTGCTTGTTAGAGGGGTTAGCCATCCTTTCTCTGTCCCTATGCACAGCAAGAAGACGAGGTGGCTGAGGCAAAACCTTAGCAGCAGAGCGAAACCCTAGCAGCGAGGTGGCTAAGGTGAAAGAGGCGACATGGCCGAGGCAAAACTCTAGCAGTGAGGGTGCTTGCGAGAGGGGCAGAGAAGCTTTAGCCCTCCCCTCTCGGCCCCTATGCATGGGTGAGAGTGTTGAGTCATGCGAGGCAGCAAGGGTTGCTTGTTAGAGGGGTGGTGTGGGTTCAGCTGTTCCCTCCGACCTAGATCGAGGGTGGTTGCGTGCAACAGGGGTTAATAAAGCGAAACCTTAGATCAAAGACACGGCCGGTTGAGGCGAGCGGGTAGCCGGGCAAAGCAATGAGGGTTGCTTGCGAGAGGGGTGGAGAGGTTTCGGCCGCCCCCTCTATGCCCCTATGAGTGTGGCAAGAGATGCGAGACGGCTGAGGTGAGGTAGCGAGAGGCTGGAGGCTACCGGTCATGATACTGGTAAATTAGGTGGTAGCGGAGGCTCTGAGATGGGGCAAGTTCTATTAAAATTCGGGTAGCTAGGTTAGAATTGTAAATAGTTTATTATTAGTAAGTGCTAATTTGTAGGATGAATTAGATATAAATGTTTTTTTATCATTGAAAAACAGTAAGATGGCAATTGCCTTCTTACCATAAAAAAAAACTCAAATTTTTGCGTTATAAAAAAAATAATTAACTAATATATATATCTATATTGAATTAATTTGGAATATACGAAATCATGTCTTATGTACTCCAAATCATGTTTATGTGCTAACTAATTTACATTATTTATCTGAAGACATGTACTATCTTTTTGGTGAAATTTTTGCCTTCATTTAATAAATTTTACTAATGTATTATTGATTAACTAATACCATCATGCAATAAAGAAAGTGATTTTCCGATGTCAATTGTAAGAGAACTACATCATAAGAAGTAACGGATACAAAGTATGTAAGAGATCAATGTAGAACAACGAAATGAATAGCTCGGTAAGTAAGAACTGACATAAGTAGTAATAAATAAAAGATTTTTTTGGAAAAAAAGAAGTAAGGATATGTAATATTTTTCACCATTATTGACCGCTTGTCTTAATATCATTATTCCAGGAAGGGGCAAGACGATGGTTGGGGAACAACTTGAGAGGTAACAATGTTTCCTTGCATCAGCTATTCTTGATTGCTGTTTTTTTAGGCCTTACAAGTTCTTGGAATATAATGAAAGCCGATCGATCAAGTACTACAGTTCACTTTTTCAAAAAAGAAAAGAAAAAAGAAAAAATGTGTTTTTATCTTGGACTTGAGAATAGTAAATGAATTAAACTTAAGACTCATTAAATTTTGCAGTGAGCAGAAATCGATGGAATAATTTGAAAGACCAAATTTGATCCGTTTGGGGGGATAAAAATTGAATTTAAAATCTTTTAGGTCTATTTTGTATTGTTCATACTTCATATGATATCTTGTACCGCGGCGGGTCTACGAGGGAGGCATAGTAGATTGGGTTCGGTTTTTTTTTTTTTCAATAAAAGTGGAGTACTTTATCGATTTCATTTGTAAAAACGAAACTAACACAGAACAGGTACTGGTACCAAACGTGCGGTTAAGTTTGTTTCTTGCATTAACCAGAATATATTATGGTTAAATTTGTTTTTTTGCATTAACCCAGATCTAGCGGAATTTATCTCGCCTCACCAGCAAGGACAGGGTTCGTCGCAGCAGCAGGGTTCGTCACAGCAGCAGCCACCAAAGTCACTGTCGAAACTATTACAAGAACACGACTTGCCGCTGGGTCTATTTCCAAAAAATATAACTGACCATAAATTTGACCCGAATACAAGGAAAATTACAGTCAACATGCCCGGTATTTTAGACGTCCATGGCTTGCGGTTTTCAAATACTGTTACCGGAAGCCTTGAGAGAGGGAGGCTAAACGATATAAAGGGAATACAGATGGAGAGTTTTACATGGGAAGAAGTTCGTTGCATAAAGATCAAGTCTAAAAAGGGTGCATCAGACCTTATATTTACTGGTAATGTGGACAAATCCAGGCCCTTTGTTCAATTTACTACTCTGGAAGATGGTATTCCTTTCTAGCTTACTGCAACTTGTATGTAATATAAGAATAAAAGATTTCAGTGTGAAGTTTGATAATAAAAAACGAAAGTTCTGAGTCCTTTCGTTTACTATATTGTTGTAGTTTGAAGTTTGTAATTGTGTGAAATATTTTTCATGAAATAGTGCTTTATCCAGGCACAATATTATGCTTGTAAGATTTTGTTGAATGATATAATGTATAAATATGATACTTGGCGTTACTATTTGGTCTGTGGTACTATATATAATGAAATGTCAATTCGTGGAATTCCGATTTATTTAAACTTCCAAATTTTGACACTTTCAATGTTTATGCATTGCTTTGTTGATTTCAATTTCTTGACTTCAACACCTGCGAATGCAAATTGTGTGCTCATTGAAATTTTATATTGGAATTCCGGTTTATAGTTCTTACTTTTTGTGCAAATATCAAATTTAGAATTGTAATTGTTATGGAAATTTGTAATGGGAACTAAAATATAAGTCCATGCCAGGAATTCTTGTCTATAATATTTGAGAAATGTCTTGGCCCCTCTGAGTCATTATACCCGAGCGCATCCTCCAATTAGTTTAATAGAAAATATTTTCTAATTTTATCTAATTAGCTTTTATTTCCAGTGCTCACATTTAAATATTAAAAACTCTGTATTCAAATATTCAGATCCGTATTCAAATATTCAAATTTGTAAAAGTTGGTATACGTATCGAATCCGGATCCTCATCAGAAAAGACTTGGTTTTTACTCATTTAAAGCCCGTCAACGCGAAGTCAGTCAATATTAATTCATAAACATATCTAGGAAACTTATCATCCAACTAAAGTTGCCCGCTAATTGTTGTGTTAACAAAAATATGTGGCTGTTACCATGCACCCACAAGACACTGTTTAGTACTAATATAGAAGCATAGAATATTAATGGAGAGGAAGGGATATTCTTCTAAAATACGTTTATGATATTGAGCTTTTGAGAGAAATTAAGAGAAGGTAACACAGTTGGCTAGGAAAAAAGTTTTAGAATTGTTGTTTATTAGAAGTCGAGAATTCGATTCTCTCTCACGACTTTGTAGCTTCTGCAAAAAATTTCATAAAAGTATTGAGCTTTTGAGCAAAATGGTTTGTCAACAAGCTGTAAAGTTGCCTCATGACATGACTTTAAATTCCTACAGGCTTCTAATATCAATCAGTTAATTAATTTCATAATCCATGTACTATTTGAGGGGTATTATCATTTGAGTACTAGATAAACTCTAATGCCATCAATTCATTCCAAGATGTGTATAAGATTTTGAACCTGTGACCTCTCTTGTATGGATCCGAATTTGCTGTAATCCGAGATGCATAAACAGTAATCTTGAAATTCCTGCAATTTGAATCCAGTTGTCAAATTGTTTCGAGATGCGTGCACAGAAAAACTAGTTGTTTTGAGCTGTGTTCTCGAAAAAAAATTCGACGACTGAATTCGGATTGCAAAGATTTTAGAGTTACTGCTCATGCTTCTCGAAATTACAGCAAATTTATTTCCCTCTCGTTTAATTCATTTTTTTTTAGTAAAAATTGAGTTCAAGCTATCAAATTATATATTTAATATCCATAAAGAATCATTCATCTGAATTTCAAACTTATGATTTCTCACGCGAAGGAAAGATTAATTAAAAAAATTATGACCAAGAAAGAAATAACTGTTTCCAAATTCATAATTAATTGACCATTTATTTTTTCCAATATTTGTTTATCGCGCCTTCGTCCATATAAGAAGCCGAAACTTGAATTTGATAGGAACAAGAAATTAAAGAGATAAGGAAGGTGATCCCTTGGAACCAAGAAATAGAGATCAACTAGACGCAAATAATGTATTCAATTAATTTCTAGAGAACAAATAATGTTTTCCTTTTCTTAATTTGTTCCATGCATCATTGCATCATGCATGTTTCCCTCTGATTCTCATTAGAGAAGCAAAAGTTTCTCTGTAATATTTGTTTGTTTAAAACGGTAGAGCAATACTTCAAGTTTCCCAGAAATGCACATGAATGCATGAAAACTATACATTGAACGCATTTCAACAAAATCGTCTTTATCTCAAAAAAAAAAAAAACTAATTTTTTTGTGCATTAATTGTGAACTCAGTCACTTTCTACCAGCATCCAGGACCATAGTAACAAATGAATTATCTCAACAAATTCGTGATTCGGGAATAATTCGGATATAATTCGGGAATGATTTGGTATTATTCGGATTAGAGATCTCAATCTTAAGAGAGCAAAAAAAAATGTTCGGGGAAAAATTCGTCAATTATTCGGGAATAATTCGGTCAAAGTTCGGTCAACCGAATAATTTGGCGTTTGGTTCGGTATCACAAAAAAAACAAATTATTCGCGAATAATTTGCAGATCTTGTTACTATGTCTAGAACGAGGCAAGATGGTTGGTGTTGAAGCACAAAAGGATAACTCAAGATGAGTCACAAATAATCTCAGCTAGTTTCAAATGCATGGCGGCTTAGTTCTTTGTTTCTTCTAGACTGTTTTATTCTCTTTGTCTATTTGTGTGTGTCATGGTTTCAACCTTACAAAGTAAATAATGTAACTACTTTTATTCTCTGGCTATTACTGTTTCCTGTTATATAAGGTGATTTTCTGTAAGAACCTTTTTTGAGAAAGACTAATACAAAAGAAATTCTTCTCCAATATCTCTCTATTTAGATATTTTAGATGGCATCAGAGCGTTGAATATATTTCTCTATTCAGATATTTTTGACAAAAAAGCAACGAAACCCGTTTCATATATGAAACATAAGTGTTAAATTACAGACTACTATATATAGTGATTATGCCACTAAGTTTCAAGCAAATACAAAATTGACCTCCAAACAAATTAAACACATAAGCACGGTACTTAACCAACCACCAACTAAAAAGTAGTAATATCTCTATTCAGATATTCTTCTTCAATTTATCTCTCTATTCAAGTGAAGATTCAACTTGAATAGCTATGGCTTCTCCTATACATCTCAGCCATCCTGTGGCAACCAAATTGACAAGAAATAATTCTCTTTCATGGCAGTCTCAAATCACCCACATTCTCGATAACCACGACCTCCTCAAATTCCTTGAATCTTCACCCACAAATCAATTCCTTCACCCCACTTATCTCTCCCAAATCAACCCTGCATACGCATCATGGAGTATTCAGGATCAATTGATCCTCTGCTGGCTCCGGTTATCCTTGTCTGATACAATATTGGGGCAAGTTGCCTCTTGCGCAACCTCGTGCGAACTCTGGGCTTCTCTTCAGTCGATAACATCAGCCTCTCTTCCATCGATACCATCACCCTCTCTTCGGTCGGTAACATCACCCTCTGCACTTGACACTAATCCTAGACCTAACAATTCGGGTACAGAGTATAGACCTAACACTAATGGCTATAGGCCAAATGGTAACAGGTACAGACCCGTTAATGGTGCTCAAACCTTCAGACATAATGTATCAACCACCGGGCACTCTGGCCGGCGCTATCCTCAGCAACCGCGGCCTGAACCATCCCTGTCTTCTCCCTTTAATCCCAATCCTCCATATCCTAGAGGTTTTACAAATCAGACCATGCCTGTTCACCCAATCAGATCTACAGTTTCTTTTAATTCCAATGCCCCTGTGGAGATTTGTCAAGTTTGTAACAAAAGAGGCCACACGGCCAAACAGTGCCGGTATCGATATGATCCTCGGTATGGTGACTCGAACCCAACACTGAGTCTGTCACAGCCAACACTGAGTCTGTCGCCGCAGCAGCCAACACCGACTCTGCCGCTGCCGCCACCAAAGTCATTGTCCAAACTATTAAAAGAATATGACTTGCCGCCAGGTCTATTTCCAAAAAATATAACTGGCTATAAATTTGATGTGAATACAAGTAAAATTACAGTCAACATGCCCGGTAATTTCGACAATTTCGACGTCCATGGCTTGCGGTTTTCAAATACTATTACCGGAAGCCCTGAGAAAGGGAGGCTAAACGATATAATTGGAATACAGACGGTGAGTCTTACATGGGAAGACGTTCATTGCATAAAGATCAAGTCTATAGATGGTAAATCACACCTTCATTTAACTGGTAAAGTGGACAAACTCAGGCGCTTTAATGAATTTGAATCTCTTAAAGATGGTATATTTAATTCTTTCTAGCTTGCTGCAACTTATATGTAAACTAAGAATAAAAGATTTCCGTGTGAAGTTTGATAATAAAAAACGAAGGATCTGAGTCCTTTCATTTATTATATTGTTGTAGTTTGAAGTTTGTAACTGTGTGATATATTTTTCATGAACTAGTGCTTTATCCAGGCACAATATTATGCTTGTAAGATTTTGTTGAATGATATGATGTATAAATATGATACTTGGCGTTACAATTTGGTCTATGTGGTACTACATATAACGAAATGCCAATTCGTGGAATTCCGATTTAGTTAAACTTCCGGATTTTGACACTTTCAATGTTTGTGCATTGATTTGTTAATTTCAATTTCTTGACTTCAACACCTGCGAATGCAAATCGTGTGCTCATTGAAATTTTATATTATAATTCTGGTTTATATATAGTTCTTACTTTTTGTGCAAATACCAAATTTAAAATTGTAATTGTTATGGAAATTTGTAATGAGAACTAATTATAATTATAAGTCGATGAATTATTGTTTATTATATTTGAGAAATTGTGTGGCCCCTCCGATCCGATTGAGTCAGGCATCATACTTGAGTGCACTCTCCAACTAGTTTAATAGAAAAGGTCTTATAATTTTGTCTAACTTTTTTTATCCAGTGCTCATATTTAAATATTTAAAACTCTGTATTCAAATATTCAGATTTGTAAAAGTTGGTATCCGTATCGAATCCGGATACTCACGGGTAATATGATGTTTCTTGATGCTTATGCGAAACCGACCATCTCATATTCTCATATGATGTTTCTTTATGCCTCATCAGAAAAGACTTGGTTTTTTCTCATTGAAAGCCCGTCAACGCGAAGTCAGTCAATATTAATTCATAAACATATATAGGAAACTTATCACCCAATGCCCGCTAATAGTTATGTTAAAAAAAAATGTGGCTATTAGACCTGTTACCATGTCAGTTTGTTGGTTACAAGATACTGTTTAGTACTAATATAGAAGCATAGAATATTAATGGAGCGGAAGGGATTCTTCTAAAATATGTTTATGATATTGAGCTTTTGAGAGAAAGGGGTAGCACAGTTAGTTAGAAAAAAACTTCAAAGAGATATTGAGCTTTTGAGCAAAATGGTTTGTCAACAAGCTGTAAAGTTGCCCCATGTCATGAGTTGAAATTCCTACAGGCTTCTACTATCAATCAGTTAATTAATTTCATAATCCATTACTTTTCTTGCATATTATGTACTATTTGAGGGGTATTATCATTTTAGTACTAGATAAACTCCAATGCCATCAATTCATTCCAAGATCTGTATAAGAGTTTGAACATGGATCCGAATCTGCTGTAATTCGAGATGCAACAGTAACCCTGAAATTCCTGCAATCTGAATCCAACTGTCAAATTGTTTGGAGATGTGTGCACAAAAAAACTAGCTGTTTCGAGCTGCGTTCTCGAAAAAAATTTGACGACTGAATTCGGATTGCAAAGATTTCAGAGTTACTGTTCATGAATCTCAAAATTACAGCAAATTTATTTCCCTCTCTTATTAATTCTTTTTTTTTTTAAAGTAAAAAATGAGTTCAAACTATCAAATTATTTAATATCCATAAAGAATCATTCATCTGAATTTCAAACATATGACTTCTCACATGAATGAAAGATTAATTAAAAAAAAAATTATGACCAAGAAAGAAATAACTGTCATAATAAATTGACCATTTATTTTTTTCAAATATTTGTCTATCGTGCATTCGTCCATAAAAGAAGCCGAGACTTGAATTGATAGGAACAAGAAATTAAAGAGATCAAGAAAGGTGATCCTTGGAAACAAGAAATAGAGATCAACTAGACGCAGATATGAATATTTCATTTCTAGAGAACAAATAATGTTTTCCTCTTCTTAATTTGTTCCATGCATCATGTTTCCGTCTGATTCTCATTAGAGAAACAAAAGTTTCTCTGTAATATTTGTTTGTTTAAAAGGGTAGAGCAATACTTCAAGTTTCCCAGAAATGCACATGAAATGCATCAAAACTATATATTGAACGCTTTTCAACAAAATCGTCTTTATCTACTAATTTTTTTGTGCATTAGTTGTGAACTCAGTCACTTTCTACCAGCACCTAGGACCATATATATAGTGACAAATGAATTATTCTGGTTCAGTTCGGCAAGGTCAAAAATTCGTAATTCGGGAATAATTCGGATATATTTCGGAAATGATTCGGTATTATTCTGATTAGAGATCTCAGTCTTGTAAGATAACAAAAAAAAATAACCAAAAAAAAATGGCCTGGGAAAAATTCGTAATATTCGCGAATTATTCGGGAATAATTCGATCAAAGTTCGGTCAACCGAATAATTTGACGTTCGGTTCGGCATCACAAAAAAAACGAATTATTCGCGAATAATTCGCAAATCTTGTTACTGTATCCAGGACTGGACAAGATGGTTGGTGTAACTCAAGATCAGTTACAAATAATCTCAGCTAGTTTCAAATGCATGGCGGGTTAATTGTTTGTTTCTTCTAGAGATTGTTTTATTCTCTTTGTCCTGTTATATAAGGTGATTCTCTGCAAGAACCTTTTGGGTTAATTGTTTGTTTCTTCTAGAGATTGTTTTATTCTCTTTGTCCTGTTATATAAGGTGATTCTCTGCAAGAACCTTTTTGACAAATACAAAAGAAATTCTTCTCCAATTATATCTCTCTATTCAGATATTTTAGATGGAATCAGAGCGTTGAATATAGGGGTGCTATGGCTTTCAGAGCGTTGAATATATGATATCTCTCTCTATTCAGATACTCTTCTCCACTTTATCTCTCTATTCAAGTGCAGATTCAACTTGAATAGCTATGGCTTCTCCTTCTTTCAATCCCATACATCTCAGCCATCCTAGACCTAACACTAATGGGTATAGGCAAAATGGTAACGGGTACAGACCCGCTAATGGTGCTCAAACCTTCAGACCAAGGCATCCCCATCCCTCTGGCCCGCGCTATCCTCAACAACTGCGGTCTCAACCATCCCTGACGCAGAATCCGCTGTCGCAGCCAACACTGAGTCTGCTGCCTCGGCAGCCAACACCGACTCTGCCGCTGCCACCACTGAAGTCACTGTCGAAACTATTAAAAGAACACGACTTGTCGCGGGGTCTATTTCCAAGAAATATAACTGGTTATAAATTTGATGTGAATACAAGGGAAATTACAGTCAACATGCCCGGTATTTTCGATGTCTTTGGCTTGCGGTTTTCAAACACTGTTACCGGAATCCTTGAGAGAGGAAGGCTAAACCATATAAATGGAATAAGGACGGAGAGTCTTACATGGGAAGAAGTTCATTGCATAAAGAAAAAGTCTAAAAAGGGTAAATTATACATTCATTTAACTGGTAAAGTGGACAAACTGAGGCGCTTTGATGAATTTATTTTCCATGTGAAGTTTGATAATAAAAAATGAAGGTTCTGAATCCTTTCGTTTACTATATTGTTGTACTTTGAAGTTTGCAACTGTGTGATATATATTTCATGAACTAGTGCTTTATCCAGGCACAATATTATGCTTGTAAGATTTTGTTGAATGATATGATGTATTAATATGATACTTGGCGTTACAATTTGGTCTGTGGTACTATATATAACGAAATGCCAATTCGTGGAATTCCGATTTAGTTGAACTTCCGAATTTTGACACTTTCAATGTTTATGCATTGGTTTGTTAATCTCAATTGCTTGCCTTGAATACCTGCAAGGCTGCAAATGCAAATTGGGTGCTCATTGAAATTTTATATTAGAATTTGGGTTTATAGTTCTTACTTTTGGTGCAAATACCAATTTAGAATTGTAATTGTTATGGAAATTTGTAATGGGAACTACTTGTAATTATAAGTCGATGTCTGGAATTCTTGTTTATAATATTTGAGAAATGTTCAGGCCCTCCTGAGCCATTATATCCGATCACGCCCTCCAACTAGTTTAACAAAAAAGTCTTTTAATTTTGTCTAACTTTTATTTTCAGCGCTCATATTTAAATATTTAAAGCCCTGTGTATAATCCTTTACAGTGCTGCTCGTAAATACTTAAACATCTATCTACAAGCATTTAAATTATAAATCTGAGTAGTTGTAACTTCTAACTACTTTTGTATTCAAGCCAAAAAAGGAAAAGATTTCTTTCACCCGCTATTTTTTTTTCATTTGATCATTCTCGTCAATTTTTCCGACGATTCGTAATGAATTTTGTAAATATAAAAATACAAATATTCTATACTCGATTTTTTCTTTCAAATGAGAAGCGCACTCAAAGGGCGCGCTAGAAGATTTATTTGAGAGGTAATTATTAGGCTCCAAAATATTTACCTAATATTATTTACTACTTCAATTCTAACAAAATATTTTACTTTTGGAATTCTGAAGTACAACAATCTATTTTCATGCTAAAATTGCGTGCCATTTACCGAAATTTTTATTAATAATAATATAAATAAAAAAATATCGGTTTTGGGGAACGTTTTAGGTAGAATTTGAAAATTGGAAAAATCGTGATTTTTGACAACGTCCTCTAGACGTGATTCTCGACAACAGCCAGATTACCGAAACATAATTAGCGCTAAGTAACGTGTTTAAAAAAAAAACTGTAGCTGGCCGTTATGAACGATAACGGCCATCTATAGTTATTTTTTCCGGAATTGAACTAAACTGAACTGCACTGAACCCAAAAAAAATAATAAAAAACACTGTAGCTGGCTGTTATCGTCGATAACGGACAGCTACAGTATTTTTTTTTTTAAAACGCGTTACTTAGCGCTAATGTGCCCGTTGTTAAGAATCACGTCCAAAAGACGTTGTCAAAAATTACGGTCTTTCCAATTTTCAAATTCTACCAAAAACGTTTTCCAAAACTGATATTTTTTTTTTTATATTCTTGTTAATAAAAATTTCGGTGCCATTTAACCCCTCTTGCGTCGTGTTTTTTTTTGTATAAAGTACAACAATCTTTTACTACTATTGCGTCGCTGGTGCTGGTGGCTGCTGCTTCACTAATTGTAAAAGATTCCCTTTGAGAAAGCACTTCGCCCAACTAGCTAGCCACTCTTCGCGCGTCTCTCTCTCATTCTCTTCCCTCATCCCCTGCCCCCTGGGCCCCGGACCCTGGTTTTACTCTTTTCTCTCTTTTGCACTAACGCACCCTTTGAAGTGCTCCAGAGGCCGTTGAATCAAAGTTAGTCTCTAATTTCACATTGTATTAAATTTTAAGTGTTTAGTTAACCCAAAAAAAAAAAAACTGCCTCATTTCCTCATTGATGAATTGCTAGCATGATTTGTGTGTAATTCCTCAAAATTCAACTTCTTTTCAATTTAATTTTTTAGCCACATGGGTTCAAAAGGTGATACCTCAGCTTTGGCCTTTGTATTGACTATTGAGAGTAGGTCCCATGGGTGTACTGACCACCGATCTGAATCAAGATTCGTGCGACCTACATTACAATCCGTGCATGTATGTATCATTTTCCGTGCGCACAGATCTTGATACTAATCGTACGGTGTTAGAGCCAATTGGACCTAAAAGTAGGTCCAATGCCCATCGGACCTACGCCTATCTCCTGGCCTTTGGACGGAGTGTGTATCCTCTGAGATATCTCAATTTTTGCGTGACCGACGTGTCCGGTGCCTATTCGGGGAAACATAGGGGGCCAGTATTATTGGAGCTTTGAGATTCGTGCAGAACGTATTTGAACGATTGAGATATTCCAAAAAGTCAAGCAAAGTTTGAGATATCTCAGAGGATGCGAATTCCTTTGGATGCTGCTAAGAAATTAACAAACATCAGCAGGGCCCTCATCGATCACTCCATTTCATTTTATTTCCTTCTGTCATGTTTACATTTTCTCTCGAGTCTTGACCAGTAGGGGTGTTCAAACGGTTCGGTTTGTTTGGTTTTAAACCGAACCGACAAATTTCAGTTTAAATGGTTCGGTTTTTCGGTTTAAATGGTTCGGTTCGGTTTAATTTTTGATCTATTTCGGTTTTGCTTAATTGGTTCGGTTTAGAATTTTTTAAAACTGTTAAAACCGAACCGACCGAACCTATTCTTATAATAAAAGCTTCGAACATTTCTCAGCTTGATCTCTTAACCGAATCCAACTTTTTTTTTTAAAACCAAACCCCTCTATCCAGTCCCCACTCTCTCCGTCTCTTCCCCAAACCTTCGCTCGCCACTCTCTTTGTTTTATTTTGCTTTTTCTAAAATGATGCTCCACACTCACTCTCTCTCCCTCCTCTGATGATTGCTCCCCTCATTATTTCTCTCCCTCTCCAATTGTCCTGCTTGCCTGCTAAGGTAAGATTTTATACTTTTTTTTAATTTTAATTTTGGGTAGATTTGAGGGTTTGATTTGAATTTGTTGGTTTCTAAATTTGATAGATCAAAGGAGGAGAGATCAAGGCAGTTGCTATAGATATTTTATGCTTGATTATTTGAAAATTCTCAAAGAATTAAGATGTTTTTTTCCCATCTTTTGCTTATTTCGGTTCAACCGAATAAACCGAAATTTGGTTCGGTTTTTCGGTTCGGTTTTAATCAGTTGATAGATTTAAATAGTTCAGTTCGGTTCTATTTTTAAAAACCGAAAAAAAATTTGGTTTGACAATTTTAGTTCGGTTTCAACCGAACCGACCGTTTGAACACCCTATTGACCAGCTAGTTTTTGAGGTCAATGCACATAATATCTCCATTTAACTTGAATTGGAGAGGAGTTAGGGAATCAAATCTGCTGAAATCCTTGGGGATTTGAGGGACCCTGAAATCTAAAATTCAACGTCTAAGTTTTGTTATACACGAATCTCGAAGAAGACAGTTTGTGTGCACGAATCTCAACAATATATAGATGGTTGAATTGAGAATTTCAGGGTCCTGAAATCCTCGGAGATTTCAGCAATATTTGTTTGCAGGAATCAGCGCTAGCTTGTCCCTACTGGAAATAAGTGCTCAACAAGTTGTAAATTTAAAAACTAATCCACTATCCTAAAACATTTTTTATTGATCAGAGGTCATACATTAATAATAAATTGACCAATCAAATTCAGATCCTCCTGGAAAACTAGCTCTAAATTTCCTTACCTCTTGGAAAACAAACCCAATTCTGTCTTCAACAAAGAGGAAAAGAAGAGGGAGAGAAATCACAGATGGCAGAGGCGGTTCTAGACTTTGTGTGTCAGAAGCTGCAAGATGCTCTGACTGACCAAGTAAAAGATGCACTGCTTCAGGAGGGTCTTTCTCTGTACGGGGTCGATGATAAGGTGACTAAGCTGCAACGAGAGCTAGAGAGGATAAATGGCTTCCTTCGAGACGCAGATTCGAAATCCTCCGTCTCCCCCGAAGCGCGGGTCCAAAACTGGGTCAAGGAGGTCAGGACCGTCGCATACTTGATTGAAGATGCTGTTGACACCTTCCAGGCAAGTGTTCTTTCTTTGAATTTACTTTACATGCTACTTTATTCCTGGAACAGCTCAAGTGCTGATCCAAATTGACTTGATCCTAAGCTTCAGTACTGGCTTCTGTTTGTGTTGTTATTAAGTAATTATTTTCACAAATTTTTTTGATAATTTAACAATATATTAATTCTTACCTTAAGTTATGACAATAATAGAATTAAATTAATCTTCTGCTGAGCAAATTTAATAGAAATAACTAAATAGTTTATAATAGGGAAAAAAAGAAGTCAACTGTGGTATAGGACTGTGTAAGCAACTAGAAAATGCATAGCAAGGATTCTAGCTAATAAAACTGTATTTTTTTAGTTTCAACCTATGTACTGAGAGATCTTAGATAATTTCAGGCAGATGTTGATTATATTAATTATAAAGAGCCTGGCTTCATCAATTTCCTGAAGAGGATTATCAAGAAACCGATGTTGCTTCCAGCACTCCACACACTTGGTGGTGAGATGGATGCTGCCCAGGCTAGGATCACAGAGATCACTGACTCCAGAATGGCAGTGGGGGTAAACAGCCTTGAAGATGGCAGTTCGGGAAAATCGAAGGCGCCATTCAGACAACCGATTCATCCCGACATTGGCGAGAAAATGGAAGTTGTTGGCTTTGAATCTGACAAGGAGAGCATTATTGGCCGACTCCTTGATGATAATACTCCGAGGCGTTCTGTGGTGTCTATTGTGGGTCCCGGAGGTATTGGAAAGACCACTCTTGCCAAAATAGTATACAACGAGTATGTCTTTATGCTTTACACAGATGTACATATTACTTCTATTTTTATTGAGTTACAAATGTATACAGTATATATTGTTGGCTTTGCATTTATGTTCTATGCCAGTAAACCTTACAGTACTGTTATATCCTTTATTGCAGTGATGAGGTCAAGAGCAGATTCGAAATTCTTATATGGTTATCGGTTACTGAGGAGTTCACCCTGATCGACCTCTTGAAGAAGATGTATGAAAAACTTCAACCAGTCAACCAGAGAGATTATCACGAGTCCACTGATCAAGGGCACTTGATTACGGAAATTAATAAATCCATGAAAGAGAAACCATATTTAGTTGTTATGGATGATATTTGGGAAGAAGGCTTATGGGACCAGTTACGCATGGTATTCCCTGATGTTAATAACGGCAGTCGGGTACTGATAACTTCTCGGAGTGTTAATGTTGCTAGGACAGCAGATCCTAATCCGCACCAACTACACTATTTAAATGAAGAGCAAAGCGTGAAGCTTCTACTTCAGAAGGCTTGCCCAAATGGAACCTGTCCTGAAGATCTCAAAGAGCTTGCAACAGAATTTGCCAAAAATTGTGGCGGATTGCCTCTGCAATTGGTGGTTTTAGGGGGTCTCTTATCGATAAAAACCCAGAACTACTTGACTTGGGAAAGGTTCTTCCATACCATGGTTTGGGTTAAAGATGGAAAAAGTTGCTTTGATGTTATCAAAACTAGCTACAAGCACTTGCCATTACATCTGAAATCTTGTTTCATGTCATTATCTATTTTTCCCGAGGAATATGAAATCAGTGCTCAGTCTCTCATTTCATATTGGAGTATCGAGGGATTCATACCCAAGGAACGGGGCGGCACTATGGAAGAAAAAGGTCAAGATTTGTTAGATGAACTTGTCCAAAGGTACTTGCTTGTTTTATGTTATTTAATTATCATTTCATTTACTTTTTAAGTATACATAGTATCATGCTCACATACATACATATATATCCTTTTTTGTTTTTTGTTTCTTTTCCTGTGTTAAAGAGAGACTTGTTAATTCTGGTAACCTTTTTTTGCAGATGTATGGTTCAAGTCACAGAAAAAGATCCAAACGGCACCATCAAGCGATGTCGAGTGCACACACTTCTCAGACACCTAGCTGTTCAGGAAGCCAAGGAGAAGGGGTTCATCACCATATTCTGGAAGCAAGAAGATTACCAAAAGGAGAATGCACGCCATGCTTCATTCCATTTCTACACACCCGAGGAGCAAAGCAACTCCAACGAAAAGAAAGACGTGATCGAATACACAGGACCAAATGTGCGTACCGTGATGTTTTTTAACAAGATATTGCCCATCAACTCTCGGATGAAGCTGCTGAAAGTATTGATTGCCTACCGTACCAAAGTGACATTCGGAAATGGAAGGCACACCTGGTTGGAGAATCTGATCAGCCTGAGACATTTGGAGTTTCGTGATTGTGAGCTTGAGAATGACACACTGCCAGAAAGAATTGGCAGATTGCATTGCCTTGAATATTTGGATCTCACTGATACAAAAGTTGTTGACCTACCGAAGTCTATCAAGTGCAATGAGGCACTGAAACTAGTAGTTAATCGTGTTGAATACAAGTCTTGATCGAATTAGAAGTGCAGATCCTGTTCCTGAAGCAATTGGTTTTTCTTATAATTTATATATGCTTATTATTTTTGTGCATGCACTTTGTTTCAACTGATGTTGTATTATTGGGAATTATATCATGTCATGTGTAATAGTGTACTGCAATCATTGTCATTGGCCTATTTTATTTTTCTATCTTGCAATTGGTGTTGACTTTGGTATTTTGCGTTTTAGGCTTTTAACTATTGAAAACTAAACAAACATCATATTGCATATTAATAAAATCATCAAGCTATTCACTAACTATGGTAATAAACTCAATCTTTTATTAATTGAAATAATGAACTTAAATTTGCAAAGTATAACAATGCTCCGATTTCCCACAACTGTTCTGGTACAAACTTGACTGATAAGTCTTAAAAAACAGTATGCTGCCGCCTGTCTGGAATCTCACAAAACCTAGGATTTCTTAAATCAAGATAATATTTCTCCTAGTTCTGTGATTTGCCAAAATGCATTGCGTCGGAACTCGATATATAAATGTACCTGTGATATCCATTGTTTCAATTCCTCTAGAAAATTATGGCTTCTAGAACCCCACATATTTCAGAGCTTCTTATGCCAAGATATCAGTCTACTTGTTCCTAACAAAAAACCTTCGAGCTTCGGGTATATTAGTAATTTTTTTGCTAGCAACTCCCAATACTTAGACTGGTATGGGTTTCATTGTACCAGAAAATTGTGCATCTAAGTTTTTTTTTTTTGACAAGAGCCCTATAAGCTCCTTTTTATACCAGCAGAAGCTGAATTTCAAACCCATGTCAACGTTGTAAAGCATTAGCTACTTTATCTACTCTGGAATCCAAAACAAAAGGGGCGGAATTACTATGTGAATATTGTGCCCCAATTAGCTCATCTCAGAATATTATTTCCATGCAAGCTAGAAAGTCGACTATTCTAACAGCAAGTAAATATCCAATTAAATATCAGATGAAATGCCTTTGCACTCTCTCATCACAAAAAGAAAAGAGAAAACAAAAAAAGGAAGCAAAGTCAAGATATAATTGCAGATAATAAAAGACAAATTAAATTGGGTCCTTGGCACCATAAACACTATTGAACGGGAGAAATCATTCTCGTCCATTCAGAAAAGAGAGAATCACTCTCCTTTCTCAAGCTTTCTTGCAAATTCCATGGGACATGTTGAAGATTCCACGAGCCTAGACATTAAAGCATAACCATCTAAGAACAGCAGGTGAACCAATTGCATTAAAATGAGTTGCAAGAAAAGAGCATACTTACAATAAGAGCTCCAGAGGAAACTGCCAGTACAAGAGGTATAGCAACTGAGGTAATCACATCATATCTTCCTTTCAGGTATGTGTGCTTGCTGATATTTTGGAAGAACTGCTGATGCTTAATGAGCTTTTCTCTTGGACAGATTGGTGCTTCTGACATAATTCTTTTGAAAAAATAAAAATAAACTTTTACTGGTTATCCGGTTGAATGCTCTTCTGTTAACTTGTTTATATCATAAATTCAAGTAAACAAGAATGAAGAAATCCACTTGGTATATTTACTCTGACAGACTTTCTGTAATGGCAAATATAGGAAACACCACATTAAAGGAATTTCTGTGAAACGCAATTTAAAGATATACACAACAGACGTACCAAACACCTGATTTGAAGAATTTCTGTGAAATGCAATTTAACTCCAATGAGAAATGCTATCAAAATATGTTGGCATAGTGATTGAGTTGTAACTTCTCTTAAAAGTCGATAACTGTTCTGCAAGTTTTTAAATTGAAGCCTTTTATAAAAAAAAAAAAAAAAATTCTACTGATATGCATATGTGATATGTCTACCTGTAAATTAAGGATCAGATTCAGGTTTGTGCTAGAAAATCCATCCACACAGCCATGGTCATGTGCATAAATTAAGCTTAATTGGTTAGGTTCCAAACATCAACATAGAGAATTTTGGATCGAAGGTAGGGTAAAACCATCAATACAGTCACAAAAGCCCAAGGATAACTCCCATTATTTAGGTGCAAAATCAGATAAAGCCCAAACAAACACCCCCGAACGAATAAAAGAATACATAATCTGACAAAAAGAGATCATCGAAGTAGTTCAACAATGGTCGTATCAGTACCTGGAAAAGTTGATCGGCGAGAGAAAGGAAGGAATTCAGCGGATTCGCTTGTTCAGTTGTTCTATCGAAGGAGACGCTTCAGATGAGAAAAGATCCAATAATAGACAACCCCGCTCTTGGAGTCTGATTTGAGTTGGACTGGTCAGTTGGGTCCAATTAGGCCCAACGGGCCGGACTATGTTTTCACTTGTCAATATGACTTCTGAGATATCTCAACTTTTCGGGGATAGCGCAATGGACTATAGTGGAAAAAAATATACCGTGTTGTGCCGTTCTAAGACTAACATGTCGTGACTTTAGTCTCGTGCCGTGTTGTGCTGTGATTAAGTGAACAGTTACACATGTTGTGTTGTACCGTGCCGTGATAAAAATGTAGAGGGATAGTCATGGCACGCAAACGGTCACAGCACAAGAGTCATGCCGTGACTCTCGTACCGTGATCGTTCGCGTGCTGTGTCCAAACGTAACTAGTCACGTTTCTTGTATTTATTTTTTCATAATTCAGATTAGTTTAATTAAGATTCACTATTTGATCAAGACTTAATGGTCCTAATTATACGTGACTCGCGTGACCACGTGTCGTGCCATGCCGTGACTAGAATTTTAGCGTGACATGCCGTGTCAAATTTTCAAAAGATGGTCACGGCACGCGACATGCGAGTCACAGTACAGAAAAGTCACACGTGATATGCCGTTCCGTGACGGAACCGGCTCTGCTGTGTCATTTTTCCCACTCTACAATGGACTAGTATCATTTTTCCTTTGAGATTCATGCAGAACGTATGTGAACGACTGAGATTTTCTAGAAAAACACTCAAAAGTTTGAGATATCTCAGAGGAGAGGATGTGAATTCGGAGTACAGTGTACAGAGGTCAACAAGGCAATAATCCGTGTAAGCGTGTATTACACGTGTACACAAAAAAGGAGCTCTTGGACTTGGTTCGGTTAATATTTTAATTTTCCAAGACGCGGTCTCCGAGGGTCCGAATTCTTTTCAAGTTACATGTACTGGCCTACGAAGGTTTTTATACTATTGCAAGTGAGAAAAATGTATATAAGCACGAAGGTTCTTACACGGCGTACAACACCAGGCCTAGGAACCTTCCTTTCGTTCTCAAGCAGCTCTGTTTCAACCTTTTGTTCTCTTCCACCTTGAATTAGTCATAGCAACCATTTACGCCACTTTCCCTCTTCATAATTCCTCTCTTTCTCTCCTTTTTTTTCCAGAAGAACAAAATCAGATCAGAATCCAATTGATCGAGTTCGAAAAAGGAGATCAAGAAAAGATGGATGAGATAATGAATAAGTTCGGGAGCTTTTATTTCAAGCAACGCGCCAACAAGGAAATCTCTTCTGCTGGCGATGATATGGAGGTTTTAATGATTTTTCATTTTTTACCTTTTCTAAAGAAATTTCTAAAGAAAATTACTGTTTTTCTTCATCCAATCCTCATCCCTGTTAAGTAATTATTCTAGTTCAGTTTGATTAAGGGGTTTTAGAGTTTATTACAACCAATAATCTTCATACGCACATATATTAATCTAATTCATTCAGGAAAAAGTTGAATTTATGGAGTAATTGAACTTGATTAAATTTAGTATGTAGGAATTGTGTGTTGATTATTGAACTCAGGCATGTAGCTTAAATAGAAAAGCTCAGCTTTGTTTGTACCTCTAAAAAAGGAAATATGTAATATATGCCCTTCAAAACTACAGAAATATCATGGATACATTTAGAAAGTTTACAACATATCATTAATATCATATCATTACTTGTAGTCAAACACCATTCATTTAACCCATTTTTTTTGTCATATCATTGCTGAATTCAGAGTAGGTCTGATGCCCATCGGACCTACTTTGGTTCGATGGATGTAGTGACCATTCGATTGCATCAAGATCTGTGCGAACTACATTAAACTCCGTGCTGGTCTGTTCCAATTTCTGTGCGCACAAATCTTGATGCTAATCATACTCCTGTCTCATCATTGCTTGGCAAGCAAATACTGTATGATGGATCAAATGTCTAAGGTTTTGGTGTCAAATTAGTACCAACATATTTACATCTCAAACAGTAACTTTTTGGTGTTGAATTAATCATTTAAACATCTTTCATTGCAACTCCATCCAATTGCATAAAAGAAAAGTAACACACGTTGATGATTTATAATGAAACTTTTCCATCTTGTTACTTCATTTAATGAATTGTACAATATACTGTTGATTAATACCATCATTGTAATAAAGAAAGTGAGTTTGGGAAGTCAATTCTAGGAGAATTATAATAAGAAGTAACAGATAGAAGTACGTAAGAGATTGATTTAGAATAATGAAATTAATAGCTTGGTAATTAAGAACTAACATAAGTAGTAATGAATGGATGAAAAAAAAATTGAAAAAAAGGAAGAACATGGAATTCTTCAAATGAGATCAGTAAACACAGAGATTTCAATAAAGCAAGACCCACATGGAAGAATCATTAATTTATACTGCTTGATTTGGACAAAGAAAGATTTAGATAGTTTTCTTTTTCTTTTGTATGTTGTTCGAAGGGGCAGAATTGAGTAAAGCAGCAAAGTGAGAAGTGGATCATAATTTTGAGGAAGTTGATTTTCTGAGGTTGACTTGGTGTTACCCAATACTGTGAAATTTTGAGGAAGTTCACAATCACATGAAATGCATCCTGCAAATAACAAAAACAAAAACTATTTTTTTTTAAATAGTGGATGAATCCACAGATTTCATATTGAAATCTTAAGTACCAGCCCTGGTACCTAAAACAGGTACCAAAACCAAATACAATAGTTCATACAACTGTTCCATACACAAAAACAAAAACTATTGAACACATTTGAGCAAAATCCTCTTTTATGCTCTAATTTTGTGCATTAATTGTGAACTCAGTCACTTTCTACCAGCATCCAGGATGGGGCAAAATGGTTGGTGAACAAAATGAAAGGTAACAATGTTTCCTTGCATCAGTTTATCACTTTTTCTCGATTGCTGTTTTCTTGTTCTTGTAAGTTTGTGGATTATAATGAAAGCTGATGAACTGCTGTTCACTTCTTCAAAAAAAAAAAAAGTTTTATCTTGATTGCTGTTTCATGTAAGCCTTCTCCAAGGTATCTTGAGCTGGGCTCCAGGAAATTAATGTGTTCGACTTGCAATAAAAACCAATAATAGAAGTTCGGCGATTTCTTGTACGGGTCAGGTACAATAAAATTGTCAAACAGTTATCTGGCTGGTTTATCTTTCTGATGGAAAGAAAAATAGTTAAAAATACAAGGGTTGTTTTATCAAATTGGACATAGGGAATCCATAAGTGGCGTTTAAATATTTTTTGTTTAAAAGTAAAGGCACTAAAATAATCCTAGCTAGCTAGCTAATTTATTCAAAATTTAAAACATTTAATACTATCAAATAAAACCTCTGTATTAAATATTAATCATGCAAGTAAACTTCAGGAAAGATGCAGAAACCTCTGCCAGAGCTATTACGCGAATATGACTTGCCGGCGGGTCTCTTTCCTCGTGATGCAACCCATTATGAGTTCAATGAGGAGACGAAGAAAATTATAGTGTACGTGCCTTCTATCTGCGAGGTGCCCTACCGTGATTCCTCCGTCGTTCGGTTTGACACCACTGTAACTGGACGCCTCGAGAAAGGAAAGCTGTTAGAAATCGAGGGTATGAAGACCAAAGTTTTGATATGGTCAAATATTATTTACGTAAAAACCGAGGGGTCGAAGGTTCAGTTTAAGGTGGGGGTGAAGAAAAATAGGCCACGAGACGTATATGAAGTTCTCAAAGATGGCATCCCTGTAGAGGAATTCTAGATTAATTTGGAGCTACTGGTACTAGATTTTCATGTTTTAATCACACTATGTATTCCTTTTCTTTTCTTTTTTTCCCTTTTGTGGCTTCATAATTGCCTTGTGTTCAGCTTTTGATTGTAAATTTTGACTCAAACACCCACACAGACTGGATAATAATACCACACTGTGATGTCCTATTCCTATTTTTGTATAATTTGAGAACCTCTTGATAATGTGAAAATTTCAAAGCCAAAATCCTCATCTTTTTGTCTGCCATCCATTTTTTTTTCTTTTCTTTCGTAGTTTTGTTATTTTTGAATAGGGGTGGCAACGAGCTGACTCGTCACGAGTTAGGTTTAGCATGAACTCGTCACAAGTTGGCTCGTCTGAGTCACGAATGAGCTGACTTTGAGAGTCCGAGCTGAAATCTCAGCTTGAAATTGTCATGAGCTAGACCGAGCTAGCTTGTAAGCTAACAAGCTGGCTCGCTGGGTCTAGCTGGTTCTTATTTTAAGAGAAAAATAAAGGCTACAAACTTTTTGGATCAAGCTGGACTAAGTTTAACCGAGCTGGAAAGTATAAAATACACACATATTCATGAAAATTCACAAATTGATACATAGTCAAGCTAGCTCGTGAACAAGTTAGGCTCCAGCTTGAACTCATTAATTCTGGACCGAGTTAGTGGTGAGTTGGTTCATTAACAACTCGGTCCAATAGCAAACAAGTTGTTAGCAAGCAAATCAGATACGAGTCACAATCAAATAACGAGCTATTTTGCCACCCCTAGTTTTGAACCTACAATTTCCAAAGAAGAAAAAAATTCTGTCGCTCAAAAAAAAAAAAAAAAGTGCACCAGCCGGGAATCGAACCCGGGTCTGTACCGTGGCAGGGTACTATTCTACCACTAGACCACTGGTGCTTTACACTAATAAATAAACAAACGCATTTATTATAAAATTAACTAGATTGACAATAGTAGACGAAACATGATCTACTCCATCCGAGTAGCTTCTATTTATTATTCTCATTATTGTGACAAATGAATAGTTCATATTCAATTCGACGGGATAAAAAATTCGTGATTCATAAATAATTTAGGTATAATTTGGAAATAGTTCGGTACCACAAGGAAGCAGAAAACAAAAATAAATTCTCATTTTTTTCGCATTTTTTCATAAATAATTTGTGATTTACATTTTATTCATAAATAAAACATATTATATGTTTTTTTTTTATATTTTATTCAGTGTTCAGTTCATAAATATACAAAAACGAATTAAACTCAAATTATATTACTATGATTCTAATTAGCTGGATGCACTCCGATAGAATGACACTTTAAAATATTCCTTTGCAATGCCACTATTAGGGGTGTTCATCGGTTCGGTTTGGAACCGAACTAGTCAAACCGAAGTTATAATTCGGTTTCAAAAATAGAACTGACCCTAACCATTAAACTGAAAAAACCGAACCGTTTGAACCGAACTAATTCGGTTCGGTCCAAAACCGATTAAACCGGACCCTATCAGGGTTTCAAAACAAAAAAAAAAATTCCTGTGCAAAAACAATTTTTTTTATTTGAATTCTATACATTTAAAATGTTACCTTATACTTTAAATTACCGAATTTAAATTTACAGTAAGGTTTTTTTAAAATTGGTGACTTTAAATACCAAAATAACAATTCTATTGATAAAAAAACATAATTACAACGAATCAAATGACTCTAGTTTTTAGATCTACTAATTTATTCTCATCAATCCCTCTAAATTACTCTATTCATCTAATCCTACTTATCTACACTCTTAATCACTTTATTATCTTATTTCTCATCTCTTTCCACGACTAGATCCGCTTTCATCCGAGCTGCCGCACTCCAACAACTGAATATGGACTTCAAGCTCCGAGTTTCAACGATACCACGCCCACATCGGCTCGGCTCTCTCTCCTCTAAAATCATCTAAACTACTATAATCCTCTAATTTACAATAAGTTGTGTGCATTATAATTCAAAACTAAATTGGATGCTGCCAAAAGTTTCTCTATTAAAAAATAATTTTGCAATTTAGTCCGTAAATGCTTCAAAAAAAATTGTGTGGGAGTTCTAAGGAAAAAAAACAACATTAATTTCCGAAAGATTTCTGCAAAGTTAATTTGGCCAACATATGGAATTGAAGATCAATTACACCAGTTAGTTTCGTAGAAACTAGAATAAGATTTTGAACTAGTTTAACTCCATACATGATGCATCACACATACATAATTAAGCAAATACTAACTATAAATTAGGTCCAGTGTTCTAAATAGCTAGCTATAGCGGTTTTGGACCTCATAAGCTAAGCTATGGAGTAAAACTGCGCTAATAGAGCTACGACCGCTATAGCGGTAATAGCGGTCCGCTATAGCGCGTAGCGGAATAGCGGTCCGCTATGCTACATGGGCTTATTTTTCTATTTTTTTAAATTTAAACGGGCTTTATGTCTCAGTCTGACTAATCTAAAGAATGATTGATTTGAATATGTAGTAAAACGATACTTAATATATGATAGTTGGATATTTTGAATATAAAATGTATCGATAGTTTATGAATTATAGAATTAGAAATATTTTAAATGACAATTTGGACTTTGTATTGGTTCAATATGAATATTAGAACTTCTTAATCAATTTGGTATTTTTGTTACTCTATGAGATTTTATATAGATAATGTTTATTATTAGTAGAAATATAAAATCTATTTTTTAAAAAGAAAAAAACACTATGTAGAAAAGCTTTTACTATAGCACCGCTATTTGCTATAACTTTTTTTTTTGTCTCCCCGCTATGCCGCTATAACCGCTATTTAGAACCTTGATTAGGTCCGTAGAAGTATATATAGAACTATGCAGCAATTGCAAGAGAGCCATTAAGGAGGGCAAAAGAAAACGAGATTAATACCACTTTGCATGCAAACAGCACACATTTAACTGCCCACGTCTTATCACCAGCCTCACTTAGCAGGCCTAAGGAAGAACCTTAATGTTATGTGACAAACAAAGTAGCATGACGGCCCATAATAATATTACATTGACAGGCCTAACATTTGGTTAGATTGAAAATATGCTATTATTAGAATTAGACTATTTGGAATAGTATAATCTGTGTTTGATTGAGTTAAAATAGTCATAATAGTAAATTCAAATCTTTTGTCTTATTAGAATAGATTATTCTTAATAATTTTGAGATTTTACTATTCTAATAAGACACGTAATAGTTATTTTTATTGGACTATTCTAGTTATTTTTATTTTGCAACCAAACATACGGTGTTTCAAAAGGCCTGTTATACTTGGCAATCATATTAGCTCGGAGTAGGACCTACTTTTGGGTCCAATAAGCTCCACAACTATCCGATTCACTTTTAGATATGTGTTCACGAAAATTAAAGCAAACTAGCATAAATTTTAATATGAAATGCACACATCTTAAAGCAGGTCGGACAATGCTTAGGATTATCAAACCAAAGTAGGTCCAATTCGTTTACAGTTCTTTAATTAATTTCACCAACAGTAATCATTATTTCCATATTTTTTTTAGTTAAGGCACTAAATTCTGTTTTATTACAAGGAGATTTTGCTTTTTTTTATTATTATTTTGATAGTAGGGCTCGTAAGCAAGGGACATTTTGCATTGCACACAACCCCAAAATTATATACTCCAAAGTTTTTTCTAAGGCCTATGCCCAATGCCCTATTGTACTTCTGTCGGGGGGTGCATTGGATTTGTGGGGAAAAAAATGAATATTTGTTTATCTAGAATTATTTTTTCTACTATAAAATTGTCGTCATTGAAGGAAAAACAGAGCACAAAATCAAAGTACTGGCTGGATATGAAAATAAAATGTAAAATTGCACCAGCCGGGAATCGAACCCGGGTCTGTACCGTGGCAGGGTACTATTCTACCACTAGACCACTGGTGCTTTGTTGAGACAGCTTCATTAAATTCATTGATATTCGTTCAACGCTAGTCGGCAACTTCTTACCAAAATTATAGATGCAAATGGTAAGATAATATCCAACCGTATCCAGATCCGTATCAGTATCAGAAAATTAGATATGGATATCCGACATTCAAATATCCGTATGGATGCGGATACAAATATGGTTTTGAATTTTAATTATCTACATCCGAATAGTAAATATATATCATATAAGAGGAGGGATCCAATTACACCTTTTTTTTTGACACATCAGGACATTGTTTTTTTTTTTATAGTTTCATTTTGCGATTTCAAAATCCAAATAGTCGATCCAAACCGTTCAACATGATTGATATACTAAAATGTACTTGGAAATCAAATTTTACATTTTTTTGAATTTTTTTACTATTTATTAAGATGGTTACAAAATCGCTGTTTTTCAATGGTCCGAAAACAACGATTTTGTAACCATCTTAATAAATAGTAAAAAAATTCAAAAAAATGTAAAATTTGATCTCCAAGCACATTTTAGTATATCAATCATGTTGAACGGTTTGGATCGACTATTTGGACTTTGAAAATAGTAGGTGTCAAAATGTGT
>CAXKVW010001238.1:0-44633 GCA_964058825.1 Carex arenaria | reverse complement strand
AAAAAAAAGTTGAGACCGTATCATCCATCCTGTCCGGGCAAAAAAAAAAAATCCAAGGACAATATAATACTTCGAGTCCAGGCAGGAAAAGAAAAAAAGAAAAATGACAAACATGGTATAATCCAGGACGATTGTTTAGAAACAGTCTAATTATATATCTTGCTACTATTTTGAAAAAAAAAAAAAAAAAAAAAAACTACAACTCAATCCTTAGCTTTTGCAAAAGACGGAAGTTATTCAACTTTCAGTAATTAGCATTAGTTTGATTTTTACAATGCGCATTTTTGCAAAAGACAAACAAAGGGATGAAATTAGCGGTTAAGTGCTACTGTTTCTAACATTAGGTTCAGGAACGGTGTAATCCTTACTGTCCCTGATTTTTTTTTTCACCGAACAGGATTATGTTACAGTTCTGATTTTTTTTTCTGCTTAGCGGGCATACAAATTAGGCGGATGGAAAATTTTGTACAATCTGCAGACAGTGGCGACTGGCGAAGCTAAGAATTTTTTAGAAGTACGTGAACATATATAGTTGCAAAAAAAAAAAAAATCAACATAATATAATTTTTTTTTAAAGAAGTGGGAATAACCACCAATTTTCTATAAACTAGAAACCATTACAGAGTTAAGTACTAATACCACCCTTATGGTACCACCTATAAAACATAATGAAACATAACCTTCTTAGATATTACAAGTCAAATACCTAGCTGATACAAATATAGTAACCACAAGAACGAAGTGCCACCGAATAGCAAAACCTGAACTGACAACCATAGAGGATTAAGCATTAAGAACCCTAACAAAACAGAAAATCCACAAGACACTAAAAACTGCAAAATAGCATTTGTACCTTGAAGAAACAGCATCAGTCTTCACTGGCAGAACCTGTGCCTTGCAAGATAAAATAAGCCTATCACTCTCAACACAAAACAGCTTAAAACCTGACAAGCAACAAATTTACAAAAACAACCTCCATAATGCTACAAAATCAAAATAATATAAATGAACAGAGACAGGACTAAGTCAAACGTTTATAACAAACATTCTTTTACGTATAAAAAAAATATATTAATGCTACAGAAAAAAAAATGCAAAATTAGTTGAACAGAGTCACGACTTTGACTGATTAAGATGTGAGTCGTCTTAAGTCAAAAAGCTCAAAATTAATGGAACGCGCACAAGAAAATATAAGCCACAAAATTAATAAAGGCAGCGCACCCCAATAAAGAGTTGCACCCATTTGCCTGCACTGGGTGCAAAATACTTATAAAGTTTGTTCTAGGTCCCACCTATCAGCTTTTACTTTCGATTTTCAATTGAAATGCCATATTTTTGAGATATTTTTTTAATTAAAAGAGCAAAAGAATTAGATTGGACTATACGGTACGGGTTTTATTAATTTAACGGGTTAGCTCAGTTCACTTTCTTAAACCGAACTAATACTTTGATTTGATTCAATTCAGTTTAAATATTTTCAAAACCGAATACGCTGAACCGGCCGTTTCAAAAAATTGAGAAACCAATTCATGTGGGAACCCAGACTTCACTTTTTCCCACTTTTTTGCTCTTTTAATCCTAGCTGGGTCCCACCCTAGGTCCCCACTCCCACTTTTCTCTCTCTCCCTTCCACTTTCGTTCCTCTTTCAATTTTTGGCTTTCTCATGCACCTCGCGTCTTCAAATCTCCCAAGAGCTGCACAAATCGTCGGCAAGTACTCTCTCATTCTGATGAAGAAGCGTTGGGACGGGATTGGCACGGCTCCGACAAGTTAATCCATGGATCTTGATCAGTTTTGACTTCTTGGCTTCTTGCTTGGTTAAATTTTTAGTTGGAGTATTGGACGGGATCTTGATCGTGGTTTCTGTGAATTGAATTTCTATGTTTGATACCAGACAGTGTGTGTCTGAATGTTTACCATCTGGTTTTGATTTGTAATATTTTAATATACTTCGGTTTGAACCGAAAAATCAAACAAACCGAAATAAATTTTGGTTTGATTCGATTTAGTTAAGTGGTTAAATGGTTCGGTTCGGTTTTATTTTTAAAATCGGAATAAAACTTTTTAGGCAGGCTGCCTAGTTCGGTTCAGAAATTTTCTGAACCGATGGACAACCCTAAATTCAATAAGGAACTGATCAAAAGTTTCCTCAACCATTGACGAATACGTACATCACAGTACTCAAAAAATTGAAAACAAATGAAGTCAATTGACCTTAAAAAAATGAAGTCAATTGACTCCATTAAAAAAAAAAATGTAGCCAACTGGCGTAGCTTTCTGCAAAAATGTTCCCACTGTAATCAGCAATAGAACAATTAAATTTCCTCGAGTGCATGCATCATCATCTTGTTCCTTGACAAAAAGCAGAGCAATGCAGAACATTACTCCCTGCCTTTTTGCTCTCTTCCTCACTAATATCTGCTTACATCTATCATCTGCAGCTGGTATACTCTATTCTTGCGGCACCACCGGCGACTACACTGTAAATAGCACATACAGTTCCAACCTCCAGACACTCACCTCTTCCCTTTCAACAGAAGCAGTAGCAGAACAGGGTTTCTCTGTAAATACAATTGGTACAGCACCGGACCAGATCTATGGTCTTGTCCTCTGTCGTGGCGACATCAATTCTTATTATTGCGGCGACTGCCTTAATTCTTACTTCCAAAATGTAATGGATCTATGCCCATACACAAAAGAAGCCTATTTATACTATGACATCTGCCTCCTCAGGTACTCCAACCAGCAGTTCCTCAACTCAACTGATAATTTGAACCAACTCAGTTATTGGAACCCAAACGTGATGAGCAGTATAATTAGTGGAAGGGATCCATCAAATAATGTTACGGAAAACAACTTCAACACTATGGTGAATACATTATTTAGCAGTATCTCGGATTGGGCAGCTTATAACTCGAGCAAGCATTTTGGGACTGGTGTGATAAACTTAACAGAATCATCATTCCCGGCGATCTATGGCTTGTCACAGTGCACGCCTGAAATTTCAAATAAAGCATGCCGTGCTTGTTTACAAGACCTTATTGATCTGATTCTAAAATATTCTAGAAAAAAGCAAGGTGGAAGAATTGGAGGAGTGAGATGCAACCTGAGGTATGAAATATACACCTTCTTTTACGGAAATCCAGATAAAGAAATACGTTCAATCTCGGGGACAGTAATACCAACTCCTCCAGAATCTGGTAACCAGCCAATTCAGCCTCCTCCTCCTCCAATGTATTCAACATCTAGCCCCAGTAAAGGTGAATATTCAACGCCTGATTGGCCTCTGTTATCTTTCATTTTTTTTTCTTAAAAATAAAAAGAGAAAGAAAACTGGAATATCTTCAGTTCTTATATATATTCTTCAAGATATAAGAATGAATTTGGGTACTATTGTTTGTCAGGGAAGGTAGGATAAGTATTCCGAGTTATTAGCTTCAGTTGTTAATTTAAAATCCTCAATATAAAATAGTCTAATATATAAATACAAGTTTTCACATAGGAGTTGGGGATCATTTTAATGTATATTAAAAAGACCCTTAATTCCTATGAGATACTGTCCTGCATAGACATTTACAGAGACGTAACGACTCACTCGGAAGCACAGGGGATTGGGGCCTAGGTAATTAAACCATTTGAATGTTAGGTATAGGTGACCATGTGTGTGTGTGTGTGTGTGTGTGTGTGTGTGTGTAAGAGGAGGCCAAAAGCCGAATTTGTAATTGATGGGTACAAAAATAAAAGGCCACATTAACCCTATCTGATCTGGTCCTGAACTGTTCCTTTTCTGCAACACTACCAGTATCTACATTTGTGGTACTTAATCAAATCATTTGAAGAGCAAAGACAGCAAACAACAAAACTTGCTTAAACAAAAAAAAGAGAAGGTTGACCTACGTAGTAGAATTTAGATGAGATACCATAATGCAGAACCAAACCCCAAATTACATAAACACCTATCTCAAAAATGTTGTCTTAACAGTCCGTGGTACGTGCTAACCTTAATCTGACAGGCCTGTTGTACTCTGGAATAATCCAACCTCTACCCTAGCTGTAACTGTAAATTAGTAAATTACCCAGAGATAAAAACTGTTTTGCAATCCAACTAACCCAGAGACTATAGTTGAAAGTGAACTAAACTGAATCCAACTTGATGAACATTTGCCACCTAATTTCGACTTTTTTAATGTGTTTATCCATCAGTTCCTTACGACTGTTGAATCTTTTTCTTCAGTCCTCATCTATGCAAAATTGAAAAAGAATTAAGCTATTGAATATCGGTTATTTTAACCCCACAAATTTCTTCAGGAGGAAAGAGCAAGCGCCTCATTATAATCATCAGTGTATCTGTGGTGTTGCTTATTATTGGCTGCTTTATCGTCTGTTTGTTAATCAGAAAACAGAGATATGCAGGTTTAGGTCTTTATATCAGTGCTTGTCAACATGTCCATTTGCATTAAAAAATTAGCTAACATTTTATATCTTCATTAATGATTTAGAAACTAATATTTCTCAAGAAGAAAGAATTCTCGCAACTAACAATGAAACACTGGATCTATGGAGAAGAAAGAGAAATTCAGATGTTCCACTCTTTGATTTCAATCAAATAGCTAATGCGACAAGTAACTTCTCGTTAGACAATAAACTCGGCGAAGGTGGATTCGGACCCGTGTATAAGGTGCTTCCTATTTCCTTCCATCTCCATACTTCTTTCCTTTTTCTCTTTTTTTTATTTATTCTAATTGTATTTTTTTTAACAAAGAAATGCCATCAGTAAAAGAACCGACAAATTATAAAATGCATGAAAATACTTTATGATGAAATTAAAAGAGCAATTAGGTTTTCTAGCTAGGCCCTTATGTTTTACTAAAAAAGAAGAAGGAAGAATTAGGTTTTATCATAATTCAAAGTTCTTCTTCTAGGGTGTGCTACAAGATGGACTTGAGATAGCTGTCAAGAGGCTTTCTTCATGTTCCGGTCAAGGTCTAGTTGAATTTAAAAATGAAGTTGAACTTATCGCAAAGTTGCAACACAGAAACTTAGTCCGGCTGGTCGGGTGGTGCATCCAAGGAGAGGAGAAAATATTGATTTATGAGTTTATGCCCAATAAGAGCTTAGACTATTTCATTTTCGGTATGTCTCTAAAAACATATATATTATGAAAAGGTTTTTGTAATATTTTATCCTTTTTTCCATAAGTTCCCATAGATTACAGTACTAGTTCCATTTTACAAAACTCAGTTCTTTATTGGGAAGTTTTGGGTTTTTTTTTTAATTAGCATACTAATTTTTAATCATGTAGTAATCTGAGTTGGGAGGCCTAGCTCTCAGATTACAAGGTTTCTCTCTCTTCCATTCTAAGAAACTAATTAAGAAACTATTCACCCATAAGTTTCTTTATTATAACAGTAAACAGTTCAATATTTGACTCTTCATATCATAAAATTTTAATTAAAAACTAACAATTCAAGACCAATGTAATTTTTTATGGTAACACCCTGTTGTTTTTTCTTCTTTTGCATATATATTTGCTATATCACAGATAAAACAAGAGGAGAACTTCTAAATTGGGAAAGGCGTTTTGAGATAATTGAAGGCATTGCTCAAGGACTCTTATATCTCCACAAACACTCGAGACTAAGAATTGTTCACAGAGATTTGAAAGCAAGCAACATTCTCTTGGACTCTGAAATGAATCCGAAGATATCAGATTTCGGATTGGCTCGGATTTTTAGCACAAAAGAGCTCCAAGCAAATACCAACAGGATAGTTGGGACTTTGTGAGTATAGCGCCATATGCAAAATAAAAATTTGATAAATTTTATTTTATTGTAAACAAAGAGCATAATTCAAGTAGAAAAAGAAAATACTCGAATTAGAAATTTTAGTATTTCCCTGAAAGATAAAACTAATACAAGAGAACAAAATTCAGATAATGATTGTAACAGTAACACCCTGTTGTTTTTTCTTCTCTATATTTAATTATCAGCGGTTACATAGCTCCAGAGTATGCATCAGAGGGTATTTTCTCAATCAAATCAGATGTTTTCAGCTATGGTGTATTGCTTCTGGAGATTGTTAGCAGCAAAAGGAATATTGGTCTCCACCAATATGGAGATTTTCTCAACCTCCTTGGATGTGTAAGTAAACATACATATAAAAATTAAGTTCATGTTGGTGTTGGTGTTGGTGTTGATAATATAATATTATTCTTCTTTTCATTTTCAGGCTTGGGATAGATGGAAAGGAGGAAACATTCCAGAGGTAATTTCTCCTGTATTAACTGAAGCTCCCAATAGACGACAGATAGAGAGATGCATCCATGTGGGATTATTGTGCGTACAAGAGAATCCAGCCGATCGACCTACCATGTCTGATGTGATCATGTTTCTTACCACTGCAAGTATAATTCTGCCAGACCCCAAGCAGCCAGCTTATTTCAATGTACGAGTAACAGAAAACAGAGTCGAATCATGCTCAATAAATGATGTCACCTTGACCGACCCGGATGTTAGATGATGCTTAAATAGCAATTATCTTATTTAGGCAATTAATTAGTTTTTAAATTCTACATTTAAAAGTTGAAGTGGAATTTATCTACAAAATTTATTTTAAAGGCGAGGATAAAAAAACGACTAGTTAGTGCCATGACTACGATTTAGAATATAGTTTTATCCTCAAGACAATTAATGGTTATTTCTCACGAGAGTATGAGCCTGGGTACCTATTCTTAGCAATTTCATCCTTGTCTTTAAAACAAAATCTTATATAGTGTTGCAATTTGATGCGGGGAGCATGGACACAGAGCTATTGAATGTAGAAATGCACAAATTTGGTTTTTACAATTTTTTCACCAATTGTAATTTCCTTTTGAGAGATTTTCCACTTGAAAATAGAGAGTTGGTTATTTTTCATAAATTAACGACATCTTTCAATTTGATTCCTTTGCCTCTTTGCTTGACCTAAATGCGCATGAGAATGGATTCTTCACCAATTCACTGGTTAATGATCTCAACCATTGGATTCGGTCTAAGACAGGGGATCCGGATGGGGAATATTCGGTTCAAATGGAGAATGGGGGTGTTTTTTGGGAAATAAATCTGTTGTTATCCAAACGAATAACAGGAACATATGATTCTGAATTTTTGATGTCAACCATTAAATTTTTCCACAAGCGAATCTCAACGTAGAAATTTTTTCATGCGAGCATCTCAATGAAGATCAATAGTTGGAATCGGAATAACAGCAGGTTTATTTCCGTTTTTTTATGGAATCATCGGAGAGTCGGTCCCTCAAAGGTGGGTTTCCTGTTTCGATGTTGTTTCTTTCAGTTACTGTATATGAAGCGGGTGAAGAAAGAGTTTGAATAAATAGATAAAACAGTTTATAGGAGGATGGTAGATCTGGTTTGGGCCCATAAAATTCTTACAGTTCAATTGGGCCTACGATAGTTTCACGGCTTCAACAAAATAATTTATGTTTTTTTTTTATTAACTTGATAGTGAATACTAAGGTTGTATTAATAAATTTGTTTACAACATCAAGTCCTACTGTCTGCTACAATCCTGTGTGTATTTAAGAAATAGCCAATGCCCTCCCTATTCTCACATTACCCCTGTCAATACATAAATGACTTTACATTATTCACTGTCTGTCTACAGTACCTAAACCATTGTCGCATTTCCTCGAATGCTCTGTGTGCCAGCAGCCAAGGAGGGACCTTGTCTCTAAAAATCACCTCATTGCGTGGTAGTCATAAACATCAAAGAACAGCCATGACACTGGTTGCCCAGGCACACTTTTCTTGCCCTCCTGTTGCCTTGTGCTTTCTCCATGATTATTCTCATGTGGACTGTACCGAGTTAGAAACTTGTACCAGTGCTTCTCCTACCAGGTCCCAAACCCGCTTATAAGTATATGTACACTGAAATAGCAAATGGAAGGCTGTCTCCATTTGACATTCATTGCACATAACACATCTTGTTTCACATATGATTTCCGTCTGTGTCAGGATATATATCATGGGTAAGAACTCTGTTTTTTAGTAGGAGCCAGGTATGTGAAAATCTTGACCTTTTGTGGAGCCCATGCCTGCCAACTCTCCATGTCTTACCCCCATCTAGCATTATATTTTGTAGAGTCATGCCGCTGTGTACTTACATTGGTTTAATTAGGAGACATGATTGTTCCTTTTTTTTATTTGACTTGTATAATATTTGTATATATTCTTACCAAGAAAAAAATATTGCTAGGATACATATTTAATGGTTACAAAAATGAATTGTTGATGTCCTTTATCAATTATATTATCTGAAAGAAATAACTTTGTTGCAAAAGAATTAATTAGCTTCATCGTACAATAGAAAATGCTACTTTTCTGGACTCTAACTGCAAAAATTCAGCTCCAGTGAATTCAATCTCAATGGCATCATTGGTAGTTAATTGTGTATTGTGTGTGTGTGTGTGTGTGTTTTTTTTTTTTTGAGTAGGAACAGGAGTCATGCTCCTATTTGATTACTTGCAATTGGTAACATTGTTTAGGGGTTTAAATTGTGTATTGTTAGCATCTTTCTTTAGCACATGTCGTGCACGCGCCAGATTATCATGTGCCGGACACGCACTTTTGCCATTCCTATTTTTATTGCCTATAGTCTACGTCAACTTCTCGGATTAATCCCGATACCTAGCCTATGTCGCTTGGGACAAGATTACAAGACTGGTAAAGGAAGGTGCATGGTTACAAAGCTAAATGAAGTGCTACTGATGAAGAATCTGTTCCATCTGGCCTCAAATGCTGATTTTCTATGGGTTAAAATCGTGCAAGCAAAGTACGTACCTCTCTCAAAGTTTACTCTGGCACTCAAAAATGGTATATAGATGCATGATTTTCTGGCAATCCATTATGAATTTCAGAGAATCTCTACTGCCAATGGTGGCCTGGAGCATCGGAGACGGCTCGGCCCATACCAACAACCAGTCAGGATAATAAATTGGTTCTGAGGGACCTTGTCAGTGAAGTACATGTTAGGTGATGGAATTTGTTTATTTTCTTAAACTTCTATTTGTACTTGGCAACAGTTGCTATTCTGTGGACAATTTGACTACAAGACACTGGTAATTAGTTAGTTAATTACTAATTACTCTGGTACTGGTATTTTGGATCATTGATATTTTTCCTGTAGTGTGAAAGTGATCAGAATTAATTAATTAGTGCTTCTTTAATTGGTTTATACGTGCAGGATTCTTGTGGCATGAATTAACAATTTTAGTAGTTTAGGTACTTATGACTATATAACATACGTTTATCCATTGTTTGAGTGTGTTATATACAATTAATATATAAATTTTGGTGTGATTTGAAATTTATTTGGACGTCATTATTATCAATCAAAAGGACGTTAAAATAAATTCATTAAAAAATATAACATTTTTCATGAATGTTCCATAGCAAAAATAAAATAAAATAGTTTTGATAAAAATTGTCAAATATATATTAAAAAAAATACTACAAAAGTCTGTATATGTTATAATAACTCTAAAAATATAACAAATTACAAAAATATTGGAAAATAGAACATACAAATTTAATGGTTCTTATGGCAGTTCAATAACTAGAAGGTGACAACTTCAATGGAGCATTTGAATGTGCATATATACACCTAAAATAAGATTAATTTGGGATTAAGAATGTAATTTTAAACGGGCATTAACAATTTGGAAATTATCAATAAGTGAAAAAAAAATTCATCTAAAGAATCAGCTTACCAATAATTCAAATTGATCCCATCAGAGGAGGGCTTACATTTGAGGCCCTTCTAATTTTCTCAAATTAATCTTATTTCATACTTTCTTCTAAATCTTCATTAAAAAGGAACAGTTGAAGGTAAGATATTAGAGGAAATCAAATAAAATCATCTAATCAAATAGGCATAAATTTATTTGATTTCATCTAATTCTCACTTTCAAAGACCTTGTAATTTTGAAAATCAACTATTTTTTTTTATCAGAAAAGCTTCAGAAAGAAGTATTGGAAGATAAGATATTGGAGGAAATCAAATAACACAAAAAAAAATTGCATTCATTTAATGTCCTCCAATTCTCATTTTCCAGACCCCTAATTATTATTAATTTAACTATTTTACCTTAAAAAAGATGATTTTCTCTATATATTTGAAATTTGGATATTATCAACAGATTTGCAATTTTATAGAAGAGTTGAGATGAGAAAAGAACCAGAAAACAAAAAATGCATGTCAGATTCTTATTCCAAATCACAAGACTTGCATGGTTCTCATGCTTTTTGAATCCCTGACACTGACAAATGGTTGCATTTTTTTTACTGTTGACTGATAGTCCAAGGTATTTTCAATTTATAAAATTTGAAAATTTCACCACAGTTTGGAAATAATATACTCCCATTCACACAATAAGAGCCTTTTTACAGTTCTACTCTTTTTTTCATTAATTTTAAAGAAGTGAACAAGTGTACAATTAATTTTTTTCATTAATTTTAAAAATAATCTCATATTATCTTATTCAGAATTGTAACTTTTATGGGATAGTAGGGATTAAAGCTACTATTAGTTCAATTAATATATATATTTTTTTTGGAGGTAGTTGTATATTTTTTCCTTATTTTACTAAAAAAAAAAAAAAGTGGGACATACCATCCGCTTGATCTATTCTAACCGTTTACAAATAAATTCACTGATTAGTGATCCCAACCGTTGGATTTGGAATCGGACATTAGGAGAGATGATATAGTGGTGTCAATGGGTACGATGCGAGGCTGTATCATACGGGTAGGGTGGAATTATTTTCATACCCATACCCACTAAGAGTTGACATTATCCATACCCTATCCTTATCCGTTAAGAATTTGCCTTACCCTACCCTACCGTATCCGTTAAAATTAGTGGGTAACGAAATAGTAGCGGGTGAATAACGAATAATACTAATATAATGGTTTTATTATTTTTACAAATATACTATCAAAACTCATCATGTTATACATATGCAATCACAATTACTAATATGAAATCAAAATACAAATATGCAATCAATTTTAACTAATAATTTTTTTATAAAGAAAAATATAAATATCTCTTCTAACAAATTCAAAATTCAATTTGTTAACTAAATAATAAAACATTCAACTAAAAAAATAATATGTTTAATATAATAACTTTCTTACAACAAAATGCATACATTTTCTCATGGATTAATGTTGATACAGTAATATGAGAAACATAAAATTAAATAAATTAAATATAATATTTATATATCTATATGTAATTTATTTTATATAATTACCTGTTACTCAATGGGTACGAAATAGCCTTTACCTGTACACATACCCATTTAGCTATGAAAAAAAAATCCTTACCCATACCATACCCAATAAGCTAACGAAAAAAAATTATCCATATATACCCATCTTATCGAATACTATACGGATAGGATAAACTGGTAAATGTTTTTTATTGACACCCCTAAGATGATTGTTCCTTTTTTTTAAGAAAAATGAATTGTTGATATCCCTTCTGGAAAAGGTAACATTAATTGTCGCCAACTCTTTTCCAATTTTTATTACCCAACTCTACGCCATCTCCATTAATATGTTTGATTTGATTTATTAGATTCAAAAATAACGGATTTAAAATTTGATTAGTTGCATATAAATTAAATTTTCATTAATTCGTAAAAAAATGAATATGGGTTTTATTAAAAGATGAGTAATAAAATCTAATGTGAACATTTTTCTTGAGAAATTGATTATATATAAAATTATAATAGCAATATCTTGTTAAAATTTATGTTTTAATTAAACTTCCTCTATGTTACTGTTACTTAGAGAACATTATATTTTCTTGTAATTTTTTTTTCCACAATTATAACTTATTATTACTTTTTTAATTATTTTTTAGATGAAATCTGCTGAACCCGCTTAACATAAAAGTTTAAAAAAAATATGATGATGGCGACCGTTTCTATAAAAAACTTACCAATAACTCAAATTGACCCCTTCCTATTTTACAAATTAATCTTATTCAACACTATCTTCAAGATTTTCATAAAATTGGAACGGTTGAAGGTAGGAAATAATATGTTGTTATTAATTCATTATTCATATCTCAACTGTTGATCTTTGTTGAAATATGCGCATGAAAATTTTTATTGAGATTCGTGCATGAAAAAGTTTGAATGATTGGGATTGGAATAATAGGTTGTCAAATTAATTTTTAAAAAATCATCAAATAGGCATAAATTTATTTGATCTAATTCTCACTTTCTGAAAGTCCCTTGTAATTTTGGAAATTAAATTAATTTTTTTTTTTCAAAAAAGCCAACAAGAGGCATTGGAAGATAATATATTTAGTAAATAAGAAGATCAATAAGATATTAGAGGAAATCAAATAAACCAACAAAAAGGCATAAATTTATTTGATATCATCTGATTCTCACTCTCAAGTCCCTTCTTATTTTGGAAACCAAGTTTTTATTTCTTCAAAAAAAACTTCAGCAAGAGGCATTAGAAGATGAGATATTTAATAAATAAGAAGGTTAATTTGGAGATAAAAAAAAATGTAATTATATAAACGGGCAACAAGAATTTGGAAATTATGAAACAAGTTAAGAAAATAATTTTCTTCTAAAAAATATAGTTATAATAACAAGGAACAATAAACGGTATGACAAACATTTTAATGATGGTAACGACCGTTAAAATAAACCAACCTACCAATTAATCAAATTGGCATCAGAGGAGGGTACAGATTGATTTATCTTTCTAATTTTGCAAATTAATCTCATTTCACACTTTCTCCTGAATCTTCATTAAAAAGGAACGGTTGAAGGTAAGATATTAGAGGAAATCAAATAAAACCATCAAATGAAAAAGGCATAAATTTATTTGATTTCGTCTAATTCTCACTTTCAAAGTCTTTGTAATTTTGTAAAGGGGAGCGCTATTTTAAGGTCAATAATTACAAAATTGAGGACTAAGAGAAAATTTTATGTCTAAATGTCTGTTTTATTCTTGTACTCTCTCTCTCTCTTATCTCTTAATCAATTAATACAAAAGTTAATAAAGGAAAAATATATATATATATATATATATTTGTATTATTAACTGCAACTCAACTAAAGGAAAGTACTTATTGCTAAAATCACCCTTCCAAATTCTGCTGATATCTGCTAATGCAATTCTAACCATGACCCAACTTGATGAAATTAATATTTCATGCGTAATATTTAGAACAAAGTATTTGTATTTTCATTTCTCTAATTTGTAGTAGAACTATTAAAGTCATTGCATACTTCGTAATTATGCTTCTTTGCTTCATAAATTTTTTTAGGGGAAATGCACATAGGCTTAAATTGAAACAAACAAGATTGTATATCAGTATCTTATAGCACATATCATACATATTACAGGGAACCAGTACTATAACCTTAATAGTATATATCATTTACCCCCATCATGCAGATCCTTAAAGGACCCATCAACCCAACAAACAAAACCCATTTAAACATACTTGTGCTCATATCACATCTACAACTAAGTATTTTTTTTTTACATTAATTTTAAAATGTTCCGTCCTTGCAATTTTAACTATACTGACTTGACAAAAAGAAATAAATTTTCAGAATTAGCAAATAAAAACAACTTAAAAAAACAAGATTAGAGTACGTCAAACTTCTAATTAATGAGAAAGGAAAAGTGAAGATACGGGGAGAAGAAGAAGAGATATGGGTTTAGAATAGATTTTGTTATTTCCAAAGGACCTTCCTTTATTATCTTATTAACTGAGAGAGATGTAAGAGAGAGTACAAGGGTAAAATAGACATTTAGACATAAAATTTTCTCTTAGCTCTCAATTTTGTAATTATTAATCTTAAAATAGCACTCCCCTTTTGTAAATCAACTATTTTTTCCAAAATAGCCTTCAGAAAAAAGGTATTGGAAGATAAGATATTGGAGGAAATTAAATAACAAACACAAAAATATGAATCTATTTAATGTCCTCCAATTCTCATTTTCCAAACCCCCTAATTATTATTATTTTCACTGTTTTCACTTAAAAATATTTTCTCTGTATATTTGCAATTTGGATATTACCAACAGATTAGCAATTTTATAGAAGAGTTGAGATGAGAAAAGGATCAGAAAACAAAAAAATGCATGTGGTGTCAAATTCTTATTCCAAATAACAAGACTTGCATGTTTCTCATGCCTTTTGACTTTCTGACAAAGTAGTTGCATTTACTTTTTAATCAAAAATTAATTCTTCTTAATTTTATAATTTTTTGGTTTTTTTACTATTAAGTCAAGTGATTAAATGTATGGGTTTTTAAGTTAATTTTAATGCATTTCATTTTTCAACATTTTTTACCGCTTGGTTTGATACTAAAATAATTCAAAATTTTATTAAAAAAAATAATTCAATTTTTTATAAAGTAAATCAGTTTGAACGGTTTAAGGTTTAAATTAGTCGTTTGAAGTCTGTCTATCTAATTAATTTTTGTAGTTAGTATCATATGACACTGATATTATACTAGCTGGACTCGTTTTTTTTTTTTTTTGTGAACCAATAAATGGAGATAATTAGTATATATGATCTCAAAATCATCCATTACTAAAGGCTACCAATATTAGATAAAGGAAAAGAAGGGAACTTGGAAAAGATGATGGCGCTTTGAGCGGATCTGTATCCTCTGTATTACTACAGAAGATAGGCCTCACTTTACGGTTTGAGATTTGGGGGGAATTAGGGGACCAGTATCCTCTGCGAAGCTAATCGGACGGCCCAGATTCCGGTGAGTGCTCGGGATGATAGAGGGGGCAGTATTAATTTTGCTTTGAGATTCTTGCCAAAATCTTATTTGATCCATCCAATCAAAACGAACGGATCAGATTAAAAGCACCGCAGGAACTTCGCAAATAAAAGCTCCGCAGAGGATGTGAATTCGGGAATTAGGGGCAGTATTATTGGGCTTTGAGATTCGTGCTGAGTTAAAATAAATGGTCCGGATTCAGCAATGGTAAAAGATTCCCTTGTGCAGTAAGAGAAAGGATGTGAATTCGCTTTGAACGGGAGGAACAGGTAAAATGGTTTGTTTCCCTTTTGATTTAACGGAGAAGAGCTAACGGAGACGTTATCTTTAATTTAATTAATTAATATTGATAAGATTTGATCCTACGGTCTGGAAAGGCTTTGGAGAGATGTCCCGTTGTCCCGTTGATCCAATCCCAGAAACAAAAACCTCACCCAAATTCCTGAATTCGCATTCTCTGAGATATCTCAAACTTTGCGTGACTTTTTGGAATATCTCAATCGTTCAAATAAGTTCTGCGCGAATCTTAAATCTGAAATAATACTGCTCCCCTACACTCCCCCGAATAGGCACCGGACACGTCGTTCACGCAAAAATTGAGATATCTCAGAGGATACGCACCCCAAATTCCTTCGCGCTCTCTCGGTAGTCGGTAGAGCACAGAACCCAAACTCCGCCTCCCTGTGTTTTACCCGAGCACTGAGCACAAACGCTCCGCCCCCGCTGTCTCTCTCTGAGCAGGAGCACCGAGTCCGCTGTCTTTCTCGGAGGACCGAAAACCCTAACCCTAGTTAGTGCTTCCATCTTTTATATCTCCTTTGAGTATTCATTTTCTTGTGTGTTTTTTGGGTTTTGTGTTTGCTTATATTTGACATCTGTCCGTTGAAGCCCGGGTTTCCCATTTCCTTTCAATTTGGAGCTGCAACCTCTTTTTTATGTGAAATTTATTAATTAAGGGTTAGGGTTGAGCGATTGAATTTGAAATTTTGTGAAATTAGGTTTGATTTAAGGGTTAGGATTAAGAGTTTCAATCAAAAGTTAGTAATTTTGTGAAATTAGTTCAATGTTATTTTTTGTCAAGGAATAAGGCTTCAAGTATCATCCAAAAATGGTCTTCATAAACTTTCTTGCCCCAATTCCTGTTGAACTGTACATATTGATTGTTATGGATGGATGTTATAATTTCATGTTAACTTGGATTCTCTGAAGAAAGAGAGAAATTATTAACATTCATGCATAGCAACAACAAACAAACAAAAATGTTCACCTTAGATGTTAATAATTTCATAGGGATCATCCAAAAAGTCACCTCAGATGCTTGAAATTATTATATATATATATTGTCCACAAGCGTCTTTTTATGATCTATCGCAAAATATTGCAATAGCAATTGTAGGATGGAAATGCTATGAAGTCTGAACTAATGCTCTGTTGGTTTACTGCCTAAAAAAAAAAGATTCGGATTCTTAAGCTTGCCACTGATAGCCGAGAAGAACTAGTCAAAAGTACTGGTACGTGGAACCTAGAGTTAGAAAAAAGTCACTGGTGAGAAAAGAAAGAAGAAGAGATGGATAATGGCAGTGGCAGAAAGGTAGTTGTGGCAGCTGTTCAATTCGCCTGCACCGATTCACCTTCTGACAATATTGCCACTGCTGAACGGTAACACACCTCGTCATCTCTCTCGCTCTCACTATCTATTTTTCTCAGTAGGTGTTGTAACTAATGAAGGCCATAAACCCCTTCTCAGTTTGTCAAAATTCCATTTAGTAAAAATATACTGAAATCATTGCTTATTGATCATTATTTTGAAGAAGAAAAAAAATCATTCTGATGTTAACTGGAGTTGAAGATTTGACTGTCCGTGTGCAGGTTAATCAGAGAAGCTCACAATAAAGGTGCTAATATTATCCTCATTCAGGTGTGTTTTACTTGTCCAAGTTTCTCTCATTAGTCATTACTATTTATGTATTCCAGTGCATTACTTCTCTCTCTTTTTCAATCTTTGTATGCATGTTTCATCTTGTTGATTAATGATGTATGATTGTAATTAGCAACTAGAACATGCTCTGCTGTGGCTGTTGTTTTAAATATTTTATTTTGCTTTTTTAGGTGACACTCTTGTCATTTTAAGTAAAAGTTGATTAAAAGTAAACACGAGCAAATAGACTACAATATAAGTAATTACCCAAAGTTGTAAATATCAGTTGAGGGCTGGTTTATTAAATAATTTGTTATTCACTTCAACCTAATGTTGGGAAAATTCTGATAATAAGTTTCGTAGACAAGGCAAAACTTTCTGTAGGGCAATTTGAAATAAGTTGAGTAAATTAATTGTATGATTATGAAGAATTTAAGAATTGAAATGCTTCTAATATTTCTGTGGCACTAGCTGCCATGTATGTAGTAGGAATGGTTGAAGTTTACATCTATGTTTTAAAATTGAAATGGTGCGAATGTTAACCATCCATGCATTCCTCTTACTGGATTGTCTTTAATTTTATATTTTATTTTTAGGAATTGTTTGAAGGATATTACTTTTGCCAAGCTCAAAGAGAAGACTTTTTCAAGCGTGCTAAACCTTACAAAAACAACCCTACTATTCTCAAGTACAAGTCACCACTGATATTATATATGTTCACACAAGATTGCTAACCAATGTTCCTTGGAAAGAAAGTATATATTTTTATTATGGTTAATTTATTGTTTTATAGGATGCAAGAAATTGCAAAGGAGTTAGGAGTTGTACTACCGGTAAGCTTCTTTGAAGAAGCAAATAATGCACATTATAATTCCATAGCTATAATTGATGCTGATGGTACCGATCTTGGTCTTTATAGAAAATCACATATTCCAGATGGACCAGGCACGTCATTCACTTGCTTTATCCTTTTGAAAAAAATAATAATAATAAGATGAATCAATTCTTTTAAGGCTCTTTGTTGTTTCTTTATCCAGGATACCAAGAAAAGTACTATTTTAACCCTGGTGACACTGGTTTCAGGGTAAATTCATTTTTTCATCGATTGTAGCTTCAGTAGTCTTAATCCCTATAAATTTTTACAATGATTTGTGGTTTACATGATTGAGTTAACGGATCTCTTTGCTTCCACTGAAAGCAGGTTTTCACAACCAAGTATGCCAAAATTGGTGTCGGTAAGTATTTTAAATTACATCTGAGGTAGTTTATTTCTTTCGTTCCCCTTTCCTTGCTGCCAACGGTTCAATTTGAACCCTCTATTATTCAACAAGTAACATATATCAACACTAACTCTTAGTTAAATTTGAAATATTTTGTTTTCCATTTTTTAATAGCTATTTGTTGGGATCAATGGTTTCCTGAGGCGGCACGTGCCATGGCACTTCAAGGTGCCGAAATATTATTTTATCCAACAGCTATTGGGTCAGAACCTCAAGATACTGGGCTCGACTCATGTGAGCACTGGAAGCGTGTCATGCAAGGCCATGCTGGTGCTAATTTGGTATGTTCTTTATCCATATTTCCGTTGCGGTTTCTGTAAAACCCTGAATCTATGAGTATGGCGAGGTAACTGATTGGCAAAAATATGATGAAATTTTATAGCCAACAAAGAAATTAACACATGCCCATGAGTAATGATCTTCCTGGTGTGGTATTCTACCAGTTGAATAGTTGCTTTAACATTTTGTTAGTTAATTCATTATTTTGGAATGTTTTTATTTTATTTTTCTAGTTAGCTGGTGTCATGTGTAAATTGTCCCTTTTGTTCTGCACAATTGTTTCTGGACCACACATAGGCTTGTCTTGTACTTGTATAATAACATAATTGTGTGTACATGTTATATTGGCTATTAAATAGTCTCTTCTTCTGATTATGTTTGGAATTTTGTAGGTCCCACTTGTAGCCTCGAACCGCATTGGAACAGAAATAATCAAAACTGAGCATGGCGACAGTCAAATTACATTCTACGGAAATTCCTTCATTTCAGGCATGCCCTTTTCTCTCAATACAAAATTTCATAGTGTTGTTGCAGAAGCAAACACCTTTATATTCATGTTTATTCTGACAAACAGGGCCCACAGGAGAGATTGTTGCAATTGGAAATAACAAAGAGGAATCTGTTTTAGTAGCAGAATTTGATTTGGATAAAATAAGATCGCAAAGGCATGGGTGGGGAGTTTACAGGGACCGCCGCCCCGATCTGTACAAGGTGCTTCTTACTCTAGATGGACAGACTCAGAAGCCTGTTTAGATCAACCATTTTCCTTTTTTTTAATTATTTTAGAAACATTGGGGACTCATTTAATATCCAGATATGTAATAATGATTGTAATACTTCATTTGACTGAAATAAAATTCCTTGTTTCTTGCAAATTTTGAGGTTGATGAAATGATGATGGGCTGAATGTTCCTGTACAAATGGGCTATGGGCTCAGGTCCAATAGAGACTCGATCCAATTGTCAGTTGAAATATCCAATATGATTTAGTCACGTGAAGTTTTTTAGCACTAAATTTATTTGAGCATTGTTGGAAAAAAAAATGACAGATGACATAGTATACAAAATTCAAAACGCATATCACTTACAAAAACATGCAATTATCAGATTCGGATTTAAAAAACTATGGGATATATGAAATTGAGAATATACTAATCGATAATAATTCAGTTCAAATCTGTGTTTATGGACTTGCAAAACCTCAATAAAATTTTTTACAACAATTTGATAACAGATTACTAAGAGAAGAAATGTCATTTAATGCATCAGATTCATTAGTTGAAGCTATATCTTTATACAACGGATTAAACGAAGAACAAATAAATATATACAAAGCAGTTGTTGAATCAGTAAAGTTAGATAAAGGTTCCCTCTTTTTTGTTTTGGCCATGGTGGTACAGGAAAAGACATATATAAATTATAAAACAATAATCTCAATGTTACAATCCCAAGGCAGAATTGTTTTACCAGTTGCCTCGTCAGCTTTAGCCTCTTTATTAATCCCACGAGGAAGAACAGCTCATTCCAAATTTAAATTTCCAATAGATATAGAAGAAAATTCCACACGTGACATAAAAAAAATGAATAAATCTGGAAGAGCTAATTTATAAAACCTCACTAATAATTTAGGATGAGGCTCTAATGAATCATCGGCACTATTTTGAAGCCTTAGATCGAATATTAAGAGATATTTTAGGTACACATAATGAATGTTCTAAAAAAAACCTTTTGGAGGTAAAACAATAGTGCTTGGAGGAGACTTTCGACAAACTCTACCAGTCACAAAGTATGTTAACAAAGCTATGGTCCTACTGTCAAGTTTATAGACTCAATACAAATATGCGTTTACAACAACCTCAATTGTCTCAACAAGACAAGGAAGAAGTAACAGCATTTAATAATTGGTTATTAGCCATAGGAAATGGTACCGTTCCAACCAAAAAATTATCCAATGACCTCGAAACAGATTAGATAGAAATACCAAAAGACCTACTAATACATACAAAAAAAAAGACAAGAAGAAAGCTATTATAGAAACTATTTATCATGATTTTCAAATATCTTACAAAAATCCTTACTACTTGAAAGAAAGAGCTATAGTTACTCCAACAAATGATGATGTTACCAACAAAAGAAACGGTTGAAGGTAAGATATTAGAGGAAATCAAATAAAACCATGAAATCAGATAGGCACAAATTTATTTGATTTCATCTAATTCTCACTTTCAAAGTCCTTGTAATTTTAGAAATCAGTTATTTTTTCCAAAATAGCCTTCAGAAAAAGGTATTGGAAGATAAGATATTGGAGGAAATTAAGTAACACACACAAAAATATGCATCTATTTAATGTCCTCCAATTCTCATTTTCCAGACCCCCTAATTATTATTATTTTCACTATTTTCTCTCAAAAATAATTTATCTTTATATTTGAAATTTGGATATTACCAACAGATTAGCAATTTTATAGAAGAGTTGAGATGAGAAAAGGAGAAGAAAACAAAAAATGCATGTGGTGTCAAATTCTTATTCCAAATCACAAGACTTGCATGTTTCTCATGTTTTTTTTTCCTTTCTGACAAAGTAGTTGCATTTACTTTTTAATCAAAAATTAATTCTTGTTAATAATACAGGAACGAAACTAAAACTAAGCAGCAATTTAATTAAATAATAAAATAAAGAAAAGTAAATAGGGTTCCCTGTTATTTTTTGCTGACAACATAATTATTCAAGAACAATAGAAGCAATTTAAGGCTCTTCAATGTGGCATGAACATGCAGAAGAGAACAAGTATACATATTATTTTATTAATATTTACAGATTTTATTTTTTTTAGGGTTAGTGGAAAGTTTTTACAGATATCTTATTCAGAATTCCCACATGTTTGAGTATGTTTGTTTTTTCATTAATTTTGGGACACACCATCAATTTTAAATTTTATCAAACAATCTCAACAGATTTTTATACTTTAGGGGAATTTGCGTAAATTCCAATTAATTCTGGAAATGGAATGCTAAATTAAATGTCCACAACAGATATTAGAGGCTTCTAATAAAATAAATTGCTCACATTTATTAGGCCGAAATCGAATTGGGCTTTAACAGGCTCACTGTCTGAAAAAATTGCAACAATTGGGCTTTTATCAGTTGAGAGCTCCGGAACAAAACTCCTTCGGCGCTTCCTTCTTTCTTAGTCCCATATTGCTCCGCGCACTATTTGTTGCGCTCACCAACGGCTATAAATAAGCATCAACTGTGGAATTGAAAGAATATGGAGCTGCGTGGTGAGCGCAGAGCGAACTATTCTTTCGCCTTTTACTAAAGAATACCGTGCGCTCGCCACATTCAAGCAGCATACTTCAATTTTTAAATGGGCGCCTCTTTTCGGAGAAGCCCCCAACAATTCTCAACAAAGAAATCTTAATTAAATTCTGTTTATCTTTAATGTTTAGTATTTTCAGTTCTATTTTATTTAAATTTAAAAATGAAAATATTCTCATGATCGATGTTTATTTGATCCGAAAATTAAATTTCTTTTATTTTTTTTTCTCAAGTTGGATGTTTATTCAACTTGAATAAACAAATCTTTGTTGGATGTTTATGGTCGTAAACAAAAAATAATGTTTATTCAAAGATCTTAAAGTTAAAATATTTGTTTTAAACAATATTTTCTTACGATTCATTGAATAAACATCAATTTGTAATTTCGAATCATGTCAGCTCCTTTTTTATTAGATCATTCTTTGTCTTGTCTTTGGTGGCCACAATTTTATTTAACTTTTAGAGATTTTTTTTTATTTCAAACACTATCTGATACGTGCTATCTGAGGTAGATAGCCCATATGTCGGAATGTGATGTTTTCACGGAATCTCGTCCTATCTCGGATGATAGGCCAAGATTAAGGGTATGGCTATGGTGGATCAACTTATCTCGGATAGATGACTCGAGATGAAAAGGAATGAGATCTTGAGATATTCGGACTCTTCCCTATGCGATATCTCTTCTAGTGTGTTTTAGCCGAAAAATTCAATCCCTTTCTTCAGGAAATATCTGTCTTTTATAGGTTGTTCTTTAACCGCCTTCTCGTGTTAACCGAGAGATTGTGGAGGCGATTAGGGAGATCGTGGGAATGGTTATCCCGCATAAAGCGGTGTAAGCCTTACGTCGGGTTAACCGCTCTTCATATGGCTGTTGGGCCTATCTTTTACAGTCTTGGGCTTTTAATGCATTTTGGGCTTTTATTATTGATCCCGGGCTGGTCTTTTTAAAGAGAGGTTCGGGTCCCAGTTTTTATTAACCCAAATTAAATTTGGACCTTGGTAACATTGTCCTATATCACTATCAAATAGTGATTGAAATACTCACGAGCGGGTTTTTGCCAAAAGAGCAAGAAAATAACGATTGAATTCAGAGTCATTAGCTAAATTAGAGTTCTAATTCTAATTATCAGATTTAATTTGAATAAATTTGATGGAAAGAAGAGATTGACTTTATTTTTTAAAGTGCTCTTTGTACTAGTGTCAATCGGATTTCAGAGGGGACAAATAATACATACTGAATACAGGATCAGCTTGTAACCCCTTTCACTCATCAGATTTACTCTCTCTTTTTTCTCTCCTTTCTGAAGTCGAAATATTCCAAAATTTTTAAATATACCATTCACAAAAAAAAAGGATAAACTGAATAACCATAAAATTCTGTAAATTTTAAATTTGCTATGTCTGTCATCTGTAGTTGCAGACACCCAAATGGTGTATTTTTTTTTTACTCTGACGAATGAATCAAATAACCATGAAATTGACGAATTAGAAGACTAATATTTTTCTGAAACATGCTACATGTTTTTTAAAATTTTCTTAATAAAAGATAAAAATAGGTATTTTATATATTTAAATTAATTTTAATAGAAGAAACAATAAAATGGGTAAATTTGTGAGTTTTTGAAGTTTAGAAGAGTAAATATGATATTATTAATTTTAGAGGGAGAAAGTGTAATTTTGAAGTTTTTGAGGAGTACATGTGAAATTAATTTTATTTTGTGAAAAATACTACAGATTAAAAATCGGATAAACCTTCGAAAGCGAAATCATCTTCTGACCTCTTCCAAAATTGAGAGGACTCGAGTTATTGTTTCTCCTATTCAATTATATTCCTCTGAGGTAAAATAATGTATCTGTGTACATCCGAGCCAATCCGGACCGAGGTGAAATGCATTGAGTCCCTTTAATATCCGTGCAGATTTTGATTAGACGGTTCAGATCTAAACATAATATTTCTGTTACCTCAGGTGATATGAATTCTTATCTCCTCTAAAACCCTTCGTTACTGCTTTCTTCGAAGAGAGAGAAATCATTGACATGCAGTGCCATCTCCATAGCCATGGCTTCTCTCTGCCCTCCACCATTTCCTCTCTCTAGCGTTTTCATTTCTCCTTCTAGGAGAGGAGGTCCAATGGAGATAGTGTGCTATTCCTCTTCGCATCTCTCCTCTCTCTCTCATGTCCGTCGCACCTGCTTTGGTTGCTTCGGGTTGTTTCGTCTCATTAAAAGGGTTTTCTTATTCTATTTCACTTGCAATTTTTTATTTATTTTAACTTTTAAGGCCAAATTTTCACTAATTTTACACATGCTTTTCTTATACGTACTTAATTTGGTAATAATTTTGATTTATGGCTAACCAATTCATTCCATTGTGGTTATACAGGCATTTCAATCATTCAACTGATTCAAAGGATAATGTCGGTACTACTCATTTCGCTCTTCAAACTCATTCCTTCACTTCTCCATCTATGTCTCAAAGATCTGGTTTGTCACTGCATGCTTCTTTGTTTGTTTATTTATTAATTATTCATTATGTATTTGTAAGGCTAAGGAGGTTACATATTTGACCCCCTTCTAGGTAACTTATTATGCGGTTTGCTCTGCATTTCTTATTATAGATTTTTTTTTGTTTTATTCTTCTTTTTTTTCTGTAAAATGTACCACCGGTTTTCATTACATCCTAAACCTTTCTTTTTCTGAATTACATCCTAAACCCAGCAATCAGTGAACAGGGTCCCTATCCAATCTGATCTGATCATTGCATAGTATTTGCAATTTTACAATTCAATCGAATTGTGAAAATAAGTTACTGGATTATTTGCAATTTTAGGCTTTGGTAACTTGTATAGAGTTTAGCATATGCATATTTATCTTTTGAGGTAGACCGGATTTTATGTTGTTTGCAAATAGTTCCCAAATGTTTTCTTATTGCAACTAACACCATTCAGTTTTAGATATTTAGCTTCTAACAAACAATGCCCAATTGCAAGCTGGAGTTATACAGAATCTGTATTTCTTTATATTGGCAATTTTGTTAGTGGTAATAACATTTTGTGTTTACTGCAAAGTCATGTAAAAAAAAATCAAGTCAACATCATCGGTGTCTAAGCTGCAAATTTCCTGAGCTACTTGTAGAATGTGAGTTTTGAGTTAATATGGAAAAAGTAGGGACAACCGGACAATGCCGGACAATGTAGTCACTTTTGCTTTCCTTAACCTTGTTTTTACTTGCCGAGCATTTTTTTTTTTTTGAAGGTTAGTGGCTTTAATGTCGACTAACAATTCGATTGGTAAAAACGTATTTACAATGAGTCAAGTAACTCTAATTCCTAGATCTACTCCACGTATTTACTTGCCGAGCATTACTTGCTAATATGCAAAATATTTGGTTTCATTTGCCAATAAAGTGAGATAATGGTTCTACGAAGGAGTTCCTTATTCTATATCTGATACTGTAATTCGCGTATGTATTATGTAGATCAGACCTATCAATTTAATTTTTGTTATTATTTCAGATGTTTCTAGTGTGGCATGTAAAGCACATTGTACAATTTTATGGAGCATAGAAGCAGATATCACAGATGGAGTAGTATATGTAACAGGGGGGCCAGTTTCGTTGGGCAGCTGGGACCCACATCAGGCTATTCCTTTCTCTCGTTCGCTTCACACCTCGAATTTGTGGGAAACCCAAATTGAAGTATGATGACCCAATACTGTATCTCAATTGCAAATAGAACCTAGTATTTCCATTTGTAAGGAGGGACGGAAAATAAAGCTGCATTACCCTTACTTTACGATATTTAACTTGTAAAGCAGCATTTGAATAAGTTGGGCCGATCCTTTTTTTCGGGCTTATGAAAAAAAAATGTTTGTCAGGTGAACTTGTCAAAAATGAAAGCAATCGACAGTTTGTATAAACTCGATCTAATGATGAGTGCTGGTGTCAAATAACTGAAAAAAATTGTGGCTGTTAGACCCAAATATAATAATTCCTTAGCTTTGTTTGCTAATACAGAGAGTTATTGTGTTTCTTTAACAAAGAAGTTGAAAATTTTATTTTATTTTTCTTAAATAATCTTTAGTTGTATTTGATGCAAAGTGTATGACTGGGTCTTTGAAACCTTATGTCAGGTCCGGTACTGGTATTGCCCAGTTTGTAATTTTATATTTACTTTCTCTGGGCTTCCATTGTTTTGTTGATTTCGAAAATTACATGTGTTTTCAGGTACCATGGGGAATTAACTTTAAGTATAACTATATCATAGGGCATACCTCTTCAGTTATAGAATGGAGACCAGGACCTGAGTATTCTCTCTCTGTTCCTGTCTCAACTGGAGGGGATGACTTTATTAGGGTTAGGGATTGTTGGATGCGTGAGTCAATACATAGGTTTCCCCTTCCTTCATGGGGATCTTGGTTATTGGACTCTGGCTTTACAATAGATCCATTAACCCATCCAGCCCAACAAACTCTCTCTCCAGGTATTTGATCAAATAATAATTTCAAATTTGTTGATTGCTTTAATTTAACTCTTTAGCACTTTTTTTTTTAAAGTAGCACGATAGGGAGGCCGATTCAAAGCTGGGGAGAATTGATTCATATAACTGTAATTTTATATTATGTATTTAATCAACTATTTGCTATTCAACAGCATAAATTGTCTATTTTTCTTTTACTTTTTTTCTTCTAAGTTTTATGATGGTAACAAAATGAATAGAATATAAAAGTTCACAAATTTTGAGTGACAATTTCCGAAAATATGAAGGCTTTAGATTCTGGGGCTTATTCCAATTAATAGAAACAGTTTTTGAAGAGAATGCGAAGAAGTATTTGCACAATACTCATGAGAACTCCACAAAATGAATCAAAAGATGGTCCCTTCCAACAATGAAACTATACAATTTTGATTATTTATTTGTTTATTTCTTTGATATGATGCTGGATATTTTAATTACTCTCAGTGATTGGCAGGTGAGCAGAAGATTCTGGAAAATAAAAATGGCACTACAAGAAAAGATGACCAGAGTATTATTCAAATCAATGGCCATGATTGCATTGAGAATTCCAACTCCAGGTTACAAAGACAAAAATATGGCCTTATAGAAGAACCATGGTTATTCGACTTTACATATGCCAAACTATACTCACTACTTGAAGAACAAATAAAGGCAGTTGCTGCACGTCCCCCAAGGGAGGTGGAAGTGGGGTCCACTGTCATACTAGTCAATTCCTCAGTGTGCACCATGCAAAGGATTGCAGTTTTGGAGGAAGGGAAGCTTGTTGAGCTTTTGCTGGAATCAGAAAAAGATAAGGTGCAAAAGGATGATATATACCTAGGGGTAATTACAAAGCTCGTGCCCTGTTCAAAACGGGCTTTTGTTGATATTGGTATGAAGCAAGGTTTCATGGAAATTAAGCAATCTATAAAACCATTTGTTTATACCACAGGTGAGAAAGAGGAGGAGAGAGAAGAGGAGAGAGAGGAGGATTTGGAGGGGATTAATGAAGGCGAGGGTGAGAATATAGAAGATGAGTTTGGGGAGGATGTGGAGGTGGCTGATTCTGTGTTTGAGCCATTGCAAGGTGGAAAAAATAAAAAGAGGAATCAGTGGGTTAATGTGAAGAAAGGTACAAAGATTATAGTTCAAGTCGAAAAAGAAGAACTCCCCAAAAAGGGCCCTAAACTCACCCCTTATCCAAAACTAAGCAGTAGATTTTTGGTTAGTAGTACTTCTTTAGCAGATCAATTTTCTTATTTTTTTTATAGAGTTATTTATTTCAGTTGTGCTGCACATATGTCCAGGCTAACGTGTTGGTGTTTGGTTGAGGCCTAAGTTGATTATTCCAATATAGGGCAGCCTAAGCTATTAATGTTTGGTTGAGATCTAAAGTTATGTCATAGCCTAAGCTGTTAACAAATAGTATCGATCAAAGAAGAGAGGGGAAAAAAATTGATAGTCGCTGACAGTGGGGCCGTAGGGTGACTAACTCTTAAGTCACCTTGATAGGTGGTTTAAATTTAGAGTCATAATTTTAGAGTTACGCCTAGTTAGGCGGCTTAGTTAATCTGCGTTTGGTGGAATAATTGAGACATAAACCCATTATTCCATGGTTTAGGCCTCAACCAGACATGACCACCTTGTTGAAAGGAAGAATAAAATGAACTTTCATGTTCTGAAAACCCACCGTGACATGACCACCATCTCATTGAAGCTCTTGGGTCTGACCATGATCAGGGCATACCAGCTGAGGGCTAAGATTGTTATTAAACTCCTAAAGCACATAAAGAAATACATATAGAAGTAATATAAGAACAGGTATCTGCCAAAGCTACTGTAATACTGAGGGCTTGGCCTAATTACTGAAGTTTAAAACAACAAAAGAAATTGACATATAGAAAATTCTTCAGGTGTTAGATACTGAAAAGGACACGATTGGTGTGTCAGGAAAAATTTTTGGGTCGGCGAAGACCCATATGAAGTTAATAGCAAAAAACCTCAAGCCGCCACCAGGCATCGGCCTCATTGTGCGAACCGCGGCAGCAGGTCACACATTAGAGGAGTTACAGAAGGATCTGGATGGGCTTCTTTCCTCCTGGAAGAAGATTGCTGAGCGTGCCAGGTCAGCGGCAAGAGCTGCTGATGAGGGCGTTGAGGGGGCTGTGCCTGTGTTGCTGCACGGTGCCATGCCTCAGGCCCTTTCTGTTGTCCAAGATTTATTTAATGACAAGGTTGAAGTATTTGTCTTTGCTTTTTTAGTCTTGTTGCCAACCCGGTGTTCTTCATGTAGAGCCTCTGACAGGGGCAGGTCTATGTATAGACCGGGAGTGCTTGGCCACCCCCATGATTTCAAATTTTTTAATCTTGTATATTGAAATTTTATTTTTTCTTAAAAGTTTAAATATAGTTCAGCCCCAGTCATAAATTATCACATGTGTGCTTGTAGTGTAGTGGTTAGAATTCCAATTTATTATTGTGGAGCCTTGGGTTCAAGTCTTGGCCATGCATTATGCATTTTAAATTTTAGCCCCCCCCCCGCAAACCAATCTGAATTTTCCAGGGGTGAAACAAGAAAATTTAGATTTGGGGGTGGCAATATAGAAACAACTTTTAAAACAATAAAAAAAAAAATTCAATATACATAATTATATTTTTTAAAACCATAGGGGTGGCTAAGCACCCCTTGGCTTACATTAAGATCTGCCAATAGTTGAGTTAATTTTTAAAACCATAGGGGTGGCTAGAGCAGAAATAATTTAAGATTGTCTAAAGCTCTTATTGTTGGTAATTATGGTTGAGTCAATAGTTGAGTTATACATCTAACTATTTAGCCATTTCTTATTGATTTTTGTTTTGCATAACAAAACAATTTACTCGTAAGGGATGATTTTTCTCAGGTCAAAAGCATGGTGGTTGACTCTCCTCGTACGTATCGTGAGGCAAGTAAATGTTTGTTGCTATGCATTATAAAATGCTATCTTTAATACAATCATGGACTTGCAATTAAGCACATGCAGTGAACTAAATAAATTTAAATAATCAAGGCATAGGTTATGTTCACAACAAACTTATTTGACAGCCTTATGATTGACAAAATGCTTACTAATATAAAAAAATTAGATTTATTTGTATATCCCAATAAACAAATAGTCACAAAACTGATTTTGATTCTTTAATTTGCCCAGGTAATGAGTTATCTCCAAGAAAAGGCCCCAGAGCTTTGCGAGAGGGTAGAATTGTATGATAAAAGAACACCCATTTTTGACGAGTACAAAATTGAAGAAGAGATAAACGGCATTCTTTCTAAAAGGTGTGATACTCCGCTATCTTCATCTTGTATAAAAGCAAAAATTGATTTGGTCTGTACTCTGGTGCGAAGGCCATTCGCACCAGATAGGTGAACCATACCATCTTGATTGGGTAGATGTACAACTAAGGATCTTATATACATAATCTGAAAAAATGCATATAATTAGTTCTTACATGCTTGTTCTGGATATAACTTCTGTCATATTAGTCCAGTTATATCATACGCGGAAATTTAACTATGCCTCAAGTATATACTAATTTGAATTTTCAGTTTATGCCAACTGCAGAAATATCCTATATGCTATTAACCCCAAACTTGAGTCATTAGGGTTAATTTATTCAATCAATCCTTCATTTAACCTGCCATTAAGCCTCAACTTAAAGTCAGTCTTACTTGACCATCAACTATATTAATTTTCCAGTATGCAATTCCATTTATTAGGGTTGCTCTATCAAATGGGGGTTCTTTAGTGATAGAGCAGACAGAAGCATTGGTATCAATAGATGTGAATGCTGGTTCTAGTGTTTTTGGAGAAGGCCATACTGCAGAGAGAGCTGCTCTAGATGTCAACCTCTTAGCTGCAAAGCAAGTATGAATATTCACCTTTTTGTTGAGGCATATTTTGTGGGGAGTATTCTCATTATGTTCTGATTTGTTTGGAAGTTCCCATCCGGGGCCCGTAAAGTCTTAGCGGATCACCATTTGCAGTCTGGAAGAACCAGAAATTAGTCCTGATTTTATTGAAAAGTTTAGGAATTGCTTCTCAGTTTTATAAAACACCAGTATCTAAATTCTTTGTTTCTTTCGCCAAAAAGAAAATTCTGGGTTTATTTTGAAACAAGGATTTGGGGTTCATTGGGAACTTTTCAGACGTAGAAGTTTGGGTACAACTAATATTGAAGCTATGAATGAGTTAGGTCAATGGGTGACATGAGAACATTTAGTAACTAGGAGACTGCAAAAATACCTGAATTGAAGGGGAGATAGTTCCCTTCTGATTTCTTGTTTTGGCAGGAAATGAAAGTTTTATTCAAGATATATCTAGTTGAGGTTATGTTGCATCCTGTTTTGCATATTACACACTCTATTTAATGAATTTGGATGTACCATGCAAAATTTGTATATTTTCAATAACATTTCACTCTCTTTTGGTTTAACTTTCAAACATATAAATAGATTTAAGTAAAACAAAAGCTGAGCTCTGAATCCCACACTTTCAGTCTGCTTAGCTTGATTTTGTATTAGAAAAAAGGACTTTTTGGTTCTAGGGCAAATTATCCCAAATATCAAGATATTGTGTTCTATTGTCAAGTATCATAACTTACTAGGGTGTTATTTGCAAAATGTACCATAAATATCTTCTTCTTTTTTTTTAAGATTGCAAGGGAGTTGCGTTTGAGAGATCTCGGTGGCATAATTGTTGTGGATTTCATTAACATGTCTGATAAATGTAAGTTACCAGGATTTTAAGCTTTTTTTTTCTTTAACTTTCATCAATGCTCTCAAACTACAAGTCTTTATTATATTATTTACTCTTTCCTGCATCAGCAAGTATACGGAAGGTGTTTGAAGAGATGACAAAGGAAGTTAAACGAGATCGTTCTAAAGTTAAAGTTTATGAGCTCTCAGATCATGGCTTGATGGAGCTTGCTAGGAAAAGGGTATATATCTCACTTTAGTACGTCCATTCTCCAAGTGTGTGTTTGTGTGTGATTAAGCCTAAATTTGATCTTTCAGTTATCCCAACTTGTACAAATTAACTCATAATTGAGCCTTATGGACCCCCTTTTGCGCTACTATATTATAATGAATGAGGCCATGGTAATATGCATATTACGGTCTAGAACTTTCAAATCAAGTGTTTTTCGACCTATCTAAAAAAATATTATAAAAATTATAAAAAAAAAATGTAAAATTTGGTCTTCAAGTACATTTTCATATGAAGATCATGTTGAACAGTTCAGATTGACTGTTTGGACTTTAAAACGGAATTTATGGTTCCATAGTGCAGGCCGCTGTGTAATATGCATATTACCATAGCAGCCTCTATTATAAAACTAAGATTTGACTAAAAATTTTGTAGTGTAATTTTGCATCAGATAATGTTTCAATTACCTCGAGTCAATCTAATGGGTATATTTAGTAAAAGATATATATATTTTTTTTGAAGTGAGAGTAAAAGATATTTGAATGTGTTATAATGTAGGTAAGGCCGAGCGTCCCATTTATGATTAGTCAGCCGTGCATCTGTTGCCCAGGTACCGGCCGGGTTGAGGCACTAGAGATGTCCTTTATGAAAATTGAAAATCATATTCGCCGCTTTCTTGTAAGTCCTTTTTAGGTTTCAATGGAAATTGCAGGTCTGATTTGTCTGGTAAATGTTCCATAAATTTTACATTCAACCCAAAGATAACCTAATTAAGTCTCCGAGTCCATCATTTCTTCGATTAGACCTAATTAACCTCAGGATAGGCTTGGAAGGTGAGAAAAAATATTACAGCTTTGGATTGTGTGAAGGAACAAAGAATGAAATTGACAGTAAAACCCGTGCTTTTGCTTACCATTATATAGCAGTGTCATTTCTCCTGTTTGGCCCCTCCTTGATACTATTGTACTCTCTTTTCTTGTAGCTGTTTTTATTTTGTGGAGGGTTCAAATGCCTGCATTTTTAGAACTAAAATAACTTGAAATTTAAAACTTAAATGTCAAAATAAAACTGTTAGATATGATCTATATTATTTTTTCTATGCACATAAAAAATGATGGAGGCATGATGGAAACACAAAAAATGGAGGCATTCGAACCCTCTTTTATTTTAGGTGTTATAATGAATTTTGATTCTTTTGGTTACACAGGCCCCGTCAAATCACAGGCCTGATCCAGAAAATCCTAAAACATGGCCCAATTTAATGCTGCGGGTTGACAAGCACGTTAACTCCTACCTCAGATCTGGCAACAGCATTAAGCTGGCTATGTTGAGTGTTTCTCTTCATGTGCGCATCTCTTTAAAGGTACTGCTATATTTCTCGCTTTTCACAAATTTGCCCATAGATGTCAAGAGAGTAATTTGGCCTCTAGAACCTCAATCAAGTTGCTGTTACCCTTGGTTCCATGATTAGCCAGTTTTAACGCAATTTGGACTCCGCTAGCTAACTTGCATATATCTAAAAGAGTAGCATTAAAATGCCCCATTGTTTAAAATAGTAAAAAAAGTTACAAAAAATATAAAATTGAACCCTTATTTAAGATTCAATTTTAATTTTAATTTAGCGTCAAATGATCTCTGTTTTTTTTAATCAAATAATTAATTGCAATTTATTCAAGAGTTGCCCATAACAATACCAAAAACATGTATGTCGTATTTAGCATCAAAGGATCTCTTTTTCTGTGTACTGATACTTAAAATAGACTGCCATGCACTTTCTTTTTTTCTCAAATAAACAGCGGGTGGATGCATTCAGTCGGGGAAAATTTGAGTTACTATATATGAAAGGAGACCAACAACAGGAAATCATAGGCATCTCAGCCTTACAGGTTCTAGACACAAGAACTAAGAATTCAAGTGGCCCCTTTCGCAAAAAGAATTTAAGGAGCCGCGGTCACTTTCCAAATAAGAATTTAAGGAGCCGTGGCCACTTTCTCATTAAGAAATTAAAGAGCGGTGCAACATGATTTATTTCATTGTACAAATAGTCCCTTTGTTCATGGTAAAGCTTAACATTTTTTTTTCCCCTGCAATTAGGATTTATATTATTTTCAAGACTGAGTACCTATACTGTCCTCACACCTGGAAACAAAATTCAAAAGGAAAAAAAGTCGATTCATGCAAAAAGTTTGTTCGAACCATTGTTTTCTTTTAACTTTTAAATTAATAGGAATATATTACGGAAGTATTTTGTAGTTGGGAAAAGCTAACCCATTTTTGTAAAGAGTAGCGGTAAAATTCCTAATTTTTGAGCAAATAGTTAAACTTAATGCAAATTTGATTAGAATTAAATTTTGTTTAAATGCATTCGTTCACGGGCAGATCTATGTATAGTCCAGTGGTGTTCAGCCGCTCCTATGATTTCAGATTTTTTTTTAATCATGTATGTTGAAATTTTTTTTTTATATATATAATTTAGCCTTCTTCATAAATTAACACGTGTGCTTGTGGTCTAGTAGTTAGAATTTTTATGTTTACATGCGTGTTTGTGATTTAGTAGTTGAAATTCTAATTTTTAATTGTGGAGACTTGAGTTCGAGTTCCAGTTAACTATTTGTTTATTTTCAAAAAAAAAAAAACTTCAGAAATAAGCATTGGAAGACAAGATATTGAGAAAATCAAATAACAAACAAACAAATGCAGCTATTTATTGTACTCCAATTCTCATTTCCCAGACTCCTAAATGTTATTATTTTAACTATTTTCCCTTAAAAATGGTTTTCTTCAACCCTCTCTTTTCGGGCTTTCTCTATATATATATAATTTGGATATTACCAACAGATTTGCAATTTTATAGAAGAGTTGAGATGAGAAAAGAACCAGAAAACAAAAAATGCATGTGGTGTCAGATTCTTATTCCAAATCACAAGACTTGCATTGTTCTTACTCATAATTACTCATGGGCCCAAAAAATCGTCCGAAGTTTTTTATTTTTATTTTCAACAATTATGTATTTTTATTTATTTGAAACCGAAACAAATCTTTAAAGTAGTTTAAAATCATAATAACAATTCAATAAAATAAATTAATAATTAAGTTTCGTTGTTAGTTTTTTTAATTTTTTACATGCAGATAATATTCTTACATATAATTTTTGTTTACATGTTTTTACATAAAAAAAAAGTAGTTATACGAAAATGTGGGAGACGTATTTTACTGAAAACACAAGCACAGGCTATTTTTGTTGATATATTTCAATATTTTATGAATTTAATTTTCTTTTTTAAAAGAGAAAATATCTCTATATTTCAATTTTTTTTATCTCCTGCTTGTCCTCAACTATAATAATCGATGAGGGATCCGCTTAAACTATTTTTTTTATACAAAATTATACCATTCATTTTTAAAGTTTTCAACTCTAAACAGTCGATCCAAACAGCTCAACATGATCTCCATATTAAAATGTGTTTAGTGACCGAATTTTACAAAATTTTGAATTTTTTTACTATTTATTAAGTATTTTATAAAACATTTGTTTTCAAACCATTGAATTTTTGTACCCATTTTAAAAAAATTCAAAAAAAAAAATATAAAATTTGATCTGCAAGCACATTTTAATATATCCAACATGTTGGACGGTCTGGATCGACTGTTTGAATTTTAAAAATGTAGTGTGTAATTTTGTGTCACCAAAAAATGATGTAAGTGGATCCCTCCTCGTAATAATTTTCATTTACACCGTAAATAAAAACTATCATTCTATCCATTTTTTTTTCTTATCTCCGCTCCCACTGTGCTCTTGTTCTCGCCCTCGCCTCATCGCCGCTCCCACCTCTGCTCCCACTTCGCTCTTGTTCTCGCCCTCACCTCGTTGCCATTACCACCTCTGCCCCGTCACCACTCACACTCTCCCGATCTCCTCTTTTTATGTAAAATGGCAAGGCCATATTATGAATTTACAATGTTTTAAAAAATATTTTAAAAAAAGAAAAGATGACTTGTACTGTTCTAGATTTACAATATCATGATAAAAATAATACTTGTGAATAAACTTGCGTAAAACAATATTAAGAACTTGAAGAACAACTATTAAGAATTGGGAAAAACCAATTTTAAATTTAATAGCATATTTTTAATGGATATTAAGATTTGTTTAAAATAATATTAAAGTTTCAAAGCACAACTATTAAGATTAGTGAAAAAAACTATTAAGACTTCGTTTCAGTTTTCACTGGTGTTTGGCTGATAAAAAAAATATCAACTGTCAAAGCATTTGACAGATAAAATTGAAGGATTTTTGTTAGAAAGAATGTCATAGAATACAGGGATACTTGTGAATAAACTTGTCAGGGAAAATGTCATTGAAGCATTTGACCTATTTTTCCCGAATCTCAAATCGTAAAGTGAAGCCCATCCTCTGTAGTAATACAGAGAGGATACGGATCCTTATTTTTCTGTATCAATTTCAAAGAGGATCTGTATCCTTTGTATTACTACAGAGGATGGGCTTCACTTTACGAGTTGAGATTAAATCTCAGCCGGTTTGAAATTCGGAAAACATGGGGAGCAATATTATTAGGCTTTGAGATTCGTGCTAAGTTAAAATGAATGGTCCGGATTCAGTAATGGTAAAGATTCCCTCATGCAGTAAGAAAGAGGATGTGAATTCAGAAAAAAATCGGCTAAACACCGGGAAGGGAAATCATTTATGTTCTTATCTCCTCTAAAACCCTTCGTTCGGAATCTCCCGTCAGTTGTCAGTTGTCAGTTGTCAGTTGTCACTGCTTCCTCCGAGTAAGAGAAATATCATTGACATGCAGTGCCATGCCTTCTCTTTGCCCTCCACCATTTCATCTCTCTAGCGTTTGCATCTCTCCTTCTCCTTCTCCTTCTCCTTCTTCTTCTCCTTCTAAGAGAGGAGATCCAATGGAGATCATGTGCTATTCCTCTTCCCATCTCTCCTCCCCTCTCTCTAATGTCCGTCGCAACTTCTTTGGTTGCCCCAGCTTGTGTCGTCTCATTAAAAGGGTTTTCTTATTCTATTTCACTTGCAATTTTTTATTTATTTTTACTTTTAAGGCCCAATTTTCACTAGTTTTACTCACACTACACTTTTTCCAATTCGTAAGAAATTTGCTATTAATTTTGATTTAAGGCTAACCAATTCCACTATCATTATACAGGTATTTCAGTTATTCGACTCATTCAAAGGATAATGTCGGCACTACTCATTTCGCTCTTCAAACTCATACCTTCACTTCTCCATCTCTGTCTCAAATATCTGGTCTGTGACTGTCACTGTCATTGCATGCCTTCTTTATTTGTTTATTTATTCATTTTTATTATGTATTTGTAAGGAATCTACATCTTTGACCCACCTCTGGGATAACTTATTATGAGGTTTGCTCTGCATGTCTTATTATAGATTTTTTTTTTCTACAAAATTTACCACCAGTTTTCATTAAAGAAAATAAGAAGTTCTTACATCTTACAATTAGCACTCTTGCAATTAAATTAAATAACAACACATGCTAAACCCCCCCTCCTTTCTAACCCGGTTGGAAGGTACTATTGAGTGGTCTCAGTTTCCATAGTATCTAAGCACAATCAAGCATAGCCTCTTTTTCTGAATTGCATCCTAAACCCAGCAATCAGTGAACAGGGGTCTCTATCCAATCTGATCCTATTGTTGCATAGTATTTGCAATTTTACAATTCGATTGAATTGTGAAAAGAAGTTACTTGATTATTTGCAATTTTAGGTTTTGGTAACTTATATAGAGTTTAGCATATGCATATTTATGTTTGAGGTAGAACCGGCTTTTACGTTGTTTGCCAATAGTACCCCAATGTTTTCTTATTTCAACTAACACCATTCAGTTTTAGATATTTAGTTTCTAACGAACAATGCCCAATTGCAAGCCAGAGTTATATAGAAGCTGTATTCCATTATATTGGCAAATTTGCTAGGGGTAATAATGTTTTGTGTTTACTGCACAAAGTTGTGTAAAAAAAATCAAGTCAACATGATTGGGGTCTAAGCTGCAAATTTCCTGAGCTACTTATAGGATGTTAGTTTGAGTTAATATGGAAAAAGTAGGGACAATGTGGTCACTTTTGCTTCTCTTAACCTTGTTTTACTTGCCGAGCATTACTTGCTAATATGCAAAATATTTGGTTTCATCTGTCAATAGAGTGAAATAATGGTTCTGTGAAGGAGTTCCTTATTCTATATCTGATACTGTAATTCATGCATGTATTATGTAGATCAGACCAATCAACTTAATTTTTATTATTATTTCAGATGTTTCCAGTGTGGCTTGTAAATCACATTGTACAGTAATATGGAGCATAGAAGCAGACATCACAGATGGAGTAGTATACGTAACAGGGGCCCCAGATTCATTGGGCTGCTGGGACCCACATCAGGCTATTCCTTTCTCTCATTCACCTCACACCTCCAATTTGTGGGAAACCCAAATTAAAGTACGGTGACAAAATACTGTAGCTTAATTGCAAATATGAACCTAGTATTTCCATTTTTGCAAGGAGGGACGGAAAAGAAAGCTAAATTACCCTGACTTTACAATATTAACTTGTAAAACAGCATTTGAATAAGTTGATGTTTGTCAGGTGATCTTGTCAAAAACGAAAGCAATCCACAGTTTGTATAAAGTCGATTTAATGATGGGTGCTGGTGTCAAATAACTTAGACCCAAATACAATAATTACTTAGCTGGGTTTGCTAATAATAAAGACAGTTGTTGTGTTGCTTTTGCAAAGAAGTTAAAAATTTAATCTGATTTTTCTGAAACAATCTTTAGTTGTAAACTTGTAATTGATCTAAAGTGTATGACTGGGTCTTGGAACCTTATGTCAGGTCCAGTACTGGTATTGACCAGTTTGTTGTAGGGGTGTAAGCGGATCGGATATTATCCGATTTCATCTGGATCCGAATCCGGAAGTTGATGAATTCGGATACGGATATTTCCGGATTCTGATTCGTATCCGGATAATTTCTAGACGGATACGGATGTGGATACAGCTTTAGATGGCACCAGATACGGATCCAGATCCGGATAATTATCCGAATCCGACTTTTCTCCTAATCAGATCATCCGAATTCATCCGCAAAATTTAAACCATATCATATCTGGGCCTGGGCCGACCGAATTACTTCACAACCTTGAAGCGCTCCCCACTTCCCAGTATATATATGCTTGTCATTTATGTGTGGTTCTCTTGTGGGACTAAAGTAACTAGACAATATCCGAGACCTTTTTTTCCCTTTATGAATACTATCATGATTCTTGGAGGCAGCACTCCAGTACATCAACAAAAAATTATTCATTGAAAAATTGACACAAATGTATCATGATTCTTTTATATTAGGCAATTTATCTTGATTCATTTTTTTGTGTCAATTTTTTTTTGGAGACAGTACCCTCAATGAAACTTAATTTATAAATAAAAATATTATATTTAGATATTATTTATTTATGAGAAATACATTAGTAATTTATTTTTCATTATCCGGATTATATTTGTATCCATATTCGTATCCGTCTGACATCCGATCCGTATCCGTTTAATATCCGTATCCGAGACTATCCGTATTCGTATCCATATCCGAAAAATTATAACGGATAAGGATACGGTTTGGTCACTATCCGATCCATATCCGACCGTTTACACCCCTAGTTTGTTGGTTTTATATTTACATTCTTTGGGCCATCAATGTCACTTCTCTGAAGTTTACATGTGTTTTCAGGTACCATGGGGAATCAACTTCAAGTATAACTATATCATAAGGCATACCTCTTCGGTTATAGAATGGAGACCGGGACCCGAGTATTCTCTCTCTGTTCCTGTCTCAACCGGAGGGGATGACTTTATTAGGGTTATGGATTGTTGGATGCGTGAGTCAATACGTAGGTTTCCCCTTCCTTCATGGGGATCTTGGCTATTGGATTCGGGCTTTACAATAGATCCATTAGCCCATCCAGCCCAACAAGCTCTCTCTCCAGGTATTCGGTTGAATAATAATTTCATTTGTTGATTGCTTTAATTTTACTTTTTGGCATTTTTCTTTTAAAGTAGCACGATGGGGAGGCCGATTCAAAGCTGGGGATAATTAATTCATATGAGTGTAATTTTATATTATGCATTTTCTCAATTATTTGCTATTTGACAGCATAAATTGTCTATTTTTTTTTTTTTACTTTTTTTCTTCTAAGTTTCATGATGGTAATAAAATGAAATAGAATATAAAAGGTTAGAAATTTTGAGTGACAATTTCTGAAGAAATGAAGGCTTTAGATTCTGATGCTAATTTTAATTATTAGAAACAGTATTCGAAGAGAATGCGAAGAAGTATTTGCACAACACTCATGATAACTCCACAAAATGAATCAAAAGATGGTCCCATTCCAACAATGGAACTACAATACAATTTTGATTATTTATTTATTTGTATATTTCTTTGTTATGATGCTGGATATTTTAATTACTCTCAGTGATTGGCAGGTGAGCAGAAGATTCTGGAAAATAAAAATGGCACTACAAGAAAAGATGACCAGAGTATTATTCAAATCAATGGCCATGATTGCATTGAGAATTCCAACTCCAAGTTACAAAGAGAAAAATATGGACTTATAGAAGAACCATGGTTAATTGACTTTACATATGCCAAACTATACTCGCTACTTGAAGAACAAACAGAGGCAGTTGTCGTGTGTCCCCCAAGGGAGGTGGATGTGGGGTCCACTGTCATACTAGTCAATTCCTCAGTGTGCACCATGCAAAGGATAGCAGTTTTGGAGGAAGGGAAACTTGTTGAGCTTTTGCTGGAATCAGAAAAACATAAGGTGCATAAGGATGATATATACCTAGGGGTAATTACAGAGCTCGTGCCTCATTCAAAAAGGGCATTTGTTGATATTGGTACTAGGCAAGGTTACATGGAAATTATGCAATCTACAAAACCATTTGTTTATACCACAGGTGAGAAAGAGGAGGAGAGAGGAGGGTTTGGAGGGGGTTAATGAAGGCGAGGGTGAGAAGATAGAAGATAAGTTTGGGGAGGATGTGGAGGTGGCTGATTCTGTGTTTGAGCCATTGCAAGGTGGAAATAATAAAAAGAGGAATCAATGGGTTAATGTGAAGAAAGGTACAAAGATTATAGTTCAAGTTAAAAAAGAAGAACTTCCCAAAAAGAGCCCTACACTCACCCCTTATCCAAAACTAAGCAGTCGATTTTTGGTTAGTAGCACTTCTTTAGCAGAAATATTTTCTTTTTCTTTTTTTAGAGTTATTTATTTCAGTTGTGCTGACATGATCACCACCTCATTGAAGCTCTTGGGTCTGACCATGATCAAAGCTAATATTGTTAGTACACCCAAAAAAATAAATAAAGAAAATACATATATAAGTAATAAGAACAGGTATCTGCCAAGGAATCAGGGGCGGTCCAATGCCCGGTCGGAGCCTTCCGATCCGCATCAAGATCCACACAAACAGTTTAAGATTCACGCGGATCAAGTCCACACAAATCTTGATGTGGATCGAACGGCTCTAACCGGGTTCGGACCGAATTTGGTCCAATGCCCATCGGACCATTTACCAGCAATTGGGGTTTAACTGAGACCATTTACCATAAATTGGGGTTTAATTGAGACCATTTACCAGCAATTGGGATTGGACCCAGGCCAGTATGACCATTGCATTACGGTCAGAATAAATATTGCCATGCCATGTCAACAATGGTTCCAACTGGTTCCGGTAATTAAAGCCACTGTAATACTGAGGGCTTGGCCTAATTACTAAAAGCATAAAACAACAAAACAAATTGACATATAGAAAATTCCTCAGGTGCTAGATACCGAAAAGGACAAGATTGGCGTGTCAGGAAAAATTTCCAGGTTGGAGAAGACCCGTCTAAAATTAATAGCAAAAAAGGGCCTTAAGCCACCACCAGGCATCGGCCTGGTAGTGCGAACTGCGGCAGCAGGTCACTCATTAGAGGAGCTACAGAAGGAACTGTATGGGCTTCTTTCGACCTGGAAGGAGATTACTGAGCGTGCCAGGTCAGCGGCAAGAGCTGCTGACGAGGGCGTTGAAGGGGCTGTGCCTGTGTTGCTGCATGGTGCCATGCCTCAGACCCTTTCTGTTGTCCAAGATTTATTTAATGACAAGGTTTAACACTTTGTCTTTGTTTTTTTAGTCTTGTTTTGCCAACCTGGTGCTCTGTGTAGTGCCTCTAATCATCTGTGTTTGGCTTGGATCTATAAGAAAATTTTGAATGTGATCAAGTCGAGGGGTGTTCATTTGGTCGGTTCGGTAAAAACCAAATTAAAATAGTCAAACCAAAATTTTATTCAGTTTTCAAAAATACAACCGAATCAGCTGGATTTAATTTGTTAACCGAATAACAACCGAACCAAAATAACCACAATTTCAGTTTGTCTGGTTGAACCAAAATAAAAGAGATTAAATTTTGAAAGGTCAGAACTCAATACATACACAAATATCATTTAAAAATCAAAGAAATAAATATTGGTTGTTGACATTACATACATTGTTTAATTCCATACAAAATATGTCGATGTTCTAAAATATCCAAACGAAACTTTTCTTGATTTGAAATCCAAAAACTGAAATATGGATTTGAATCATATAGAGTTCGGTCGGTTCAGTCTTTTTGGTTTTGAAAAATCTAAACCGAACCAAATATAAAATCCAAAGTAATTCAAAACTTCAACCGAACTGATCCATGAAAAACCGAACCATTTAATCCAAACTTTTTCTGTTCAGTTGAAAACCAAATAAACCAGACCCAATGAATACTGCTATTCAAGTCACATAGAGCAGAAAGAACTTATGATTGCCTAGAGCTCTTATTGTTGGTAATTTTGGTTGAGTCAATAGTTGAGTTGTGCATCTAGTTATTTAGCCATTTCTTATTGATTTTTGTTTTGCTTAACAAACAATTAACTCACAAGGGGTGATTTTTTCTCAGGTCAAAAGCATGGTAGTTGACTCTCCTCGTACGTATTATGAAGTAAGTGAATGTTTTTGCTATGCATTATAAAATGCTATCTTTAATGCTATAATGGACTTGCAATTAAGCACATTCAGTGAACTAAATATATTTAAATAATCAAGGGATAGGTTATATTCATAACAAACTTCTTATTTGACAACCTTATGGTTGATAAAAAGCTTACTAATATAATTTTTTTTTATTTGTGTGTATATCCCAATAAAAAAATCATCAGAAATTTGAGTTTGATTCTTTAATTTGCCCAGGTAATGAGTTATCTCCAAGAAAAGGCCCCAGAGCTTTGTGAGAGGGTAGAAATGTATGATAAAAGAACACCCATTTTTGACGAGTACAAAATTGAAGAAGAAATAAACGGCATTCTTTCTAAAAGGTGTGATACTACGCTATCTTCGTCTTGTATAAAAGCAAAAATTGGTTTGGTGTGATACAGGTGAACCATGCCATCTTAATTGGATAGATGTACAATGAAGGATTACATGCTTGTTCAGGATCTAACTTTTATCATATAAAGCCAGTTATATCATACGTGAAAAATATAACTATGCCACAAGTGTATACTAAATTGAATTTTCAGTTTTATGCCAACTGCACAAATATCCTATATGTTATTAACCCTGAATTTGAGTTATTAGTGTTAAGAGTAGAACTAGGGTGTGATGCGCTCACCAAACCCTTTGGTGAGCATAACTCCATAATCTATCGGATTGACTTCAAACGAGATGAATCCAAACTGTTGAAACCAATCTATTTCACGAGTGATGCACGTACATGCAAAATTTTAAATTTTTCGAATTCATTTAGTCCAAAGTCAAGCAGTCAAAATTTATGAAAAATGAATGCATTATAATTACTTCTAAAACTTCATTTTGGATCATTCATTTTTCATCAATTTTGACCGCTTGACTTTGGACTGCATGAATTCGAAAAATTTAAAACTTTGCTTGTACGTGCATCACTCGTGAAGTAGTCGGTTTCAACGGTTTGGATTCGTCTCGTTTGAAGTCAATTCGATAGATTGTGGAGTTATGCTCACCAAAGGGTTTGGTGAGCACATGACACCCTAGTTCTACTGTAGTGTTAATTTATTCAATCAATCCTTTGATTTAAATTAATTTCAAGTATGCAACTCCATTTATTAGGGTTGCTCTATCGAATGGGGGTTCTTTAGTGATAGAGCAGACAGAAGCATTGGTATCAATAGATGTGAATGCTGGTTCTAGTGTTTTTGGAGAAGGCCATACTGCAGAGAGAGCTGCTCTAGAAGTCAACCTCTTAGCTGCAAAGCAAGTATGAATATTCACCTTTTTGTTCATGTATATTGTGGGAAGTATCCTCATTGTGTTGTGAGTTTGGTAATTGTTTCTCAGTTTTATTTAACGCCAGTATTTAGATTCTTGGTTTCTTTTGCCTAAAAGAAAATTCTGGGTTTATTTTGAAACAAGGATTTGTGGTTCATTGAGAACTTTTCAGATGTAGAAGTTCAGGAATGACTAATATTGAAGCTATGAATGAGTTAGGTCAATGGGCGACATGAGGACATTTAGTAAGTAGGAGATTGCAAAATTACCTGAATTCAAGGGGAGATATTTTCCTTCTGATTTCTTGTTTTGGTGGGAAATGAAAATTTTATGCAAGATATATCCAGTTGAGGTTATGTTGCATCCTGTTTTATTACACACACTATTTATTGAATTGGGATGTACCATGCAAAATTTTGTATATTTTCAATAACCTTGCACTCTTTTGGCTTATCTCCCAACCATATAAATAGATTGAAGTAAAACAAAAGCTGAGCTCTGAATCCCACATTTTCAGTTTGCTTGGCTTGATTTGTATTAGAAAAAAAAACTCTTTGGTGCTTGGGCAAATTATCCCAATTATCAAGATAGTGTTATATTTTCAAGTATCATGACCTACTAGGGTGTTACATGCAAAATGTACCATAAATATCTTTTTTTTTTAAAGATTGCAAGGGAGTTGCGTTTGAGAGATCTGGGCGGCATAATTGTTGTGGATTTCATTAACATGTCTGATAAATGTAAGTTACCAGGATTTTAAGCTTTTTTTTTTCTTTAACTTTCATCAATGCTCTCAAACTACATGTCTTTATTATTTTATTTACTCTTTCCGGCATCAGCAAGTATACGGAAGGTGTTTGAAGAGATGACAAAGGCAGTTAAACGAGATCGTTCTCAAGTTAAAGTTTATGAGCTCTCAGATCATGGCTTGATGGAGCTTTCTAGGAAAAGGGTATATATCTCACTTTAATACGTACATTCTCCAAGAGTGTGTGTGTTTGTGTGATTAAGCCTCAATTTGAGCTTTCAGTTATCCCAACTTGTACAAATTAACTCGTAATTGAGCCCTATGGATCCCCTTTTGTGCTAGTATATTATGATGAATGAGGCTATGGTAATATGCATATTACGGATTGACCCGTGCAACGGATCCATATCTTTATTTTTAAAGTTCAAACAATCGATTT
>CAXKVW010001237.1:0-15565 GCA_964058825.1 Carex arenaria | reverse complement strand
GAATCTGGATAAGTTGCCAGATAATTTTAGTGATCTTGTTAGCTTACGTCATTTTATTGTTGATGGTGATCTTCACAGACTTCACTCTAAGATATGGGGTGTAGGGAAGCTAACATCTCTGCAAGAGCTGAATTATTTTAATGTTCAAGAAAGTATAGGCTTTGAGATAGAACAATTAGGCCCTCTTGAGGAGATTGGAGGATCACTCCAAATCTCCAATCTTGAGAATGTAAAATCTAAGGAAGAGGCAAGTAAGGCTCGAATAGCAGAGAAAAAGAACCTTGATGCCTTGTATTTAAAATGGAATTATAATGGTAAACATATGAACAAAAATGTCCTGGAGGGTCTTAAACCAAACACCAACCTCAAATTGCTTAAGATACGTGGATATGGTGGTTGGGCTTCTCCCTTGTGGTTGGAACCCTCTTCCATTTTTCTTGAGTCTCTAACTCTAGAGAATTGTATAGCATGGCAGCACCTTCCACCAATAGGGGAGTTCGAGTTTCTCAAGCATTTGAAGCTGTCTGGATTGGCTACTAGTGAAATTGGTCCACAGTGCTATGGCACTCGTCAAAGCATGAAATTTTCATCTTTAGAAAAGATGGAGATCATAGATATGCCAAATCTCAAAAAATGGGTTTGGAATTACCAACTTCAACAATTTCTTTGCCTGAAAAAACTCAAAGAACTCACAATTAAAGGTTGCCATAAATTAGTGGATCTTCCTTTCTTAGGATGTGCTACATCTGAGGTGTTGGAGAGGTTTCCTTCTTTAGAGAACCTCAAAATTGAAGATTGTCCATTAATTTTACAACTACCACCTCTTCCATATAGTTCTCTACTTTCTTTTATATCAATTGCAAGAATTGAATCTACTACATCAAGGCTTATAGTGAGGCAAAGGCAAAATTTAAATCTGATCATGGATCAAAATTCAAGCCTTAAGGTGGGGTGAACAATTGCCTTTCCATGAGTTTACATCTCTACGTGATTTAGAGATATCCAACATCTCCTCGTTGGAATCTTTGGACTTGCATTATTGTGTGGCCTTAGAGAACATTGTTATAAAGGAGTGTCAGTCACTCACTTCCCTTACATTTGAAGAGCATTTGATCTGTTTGAAGAGTCTCAGAATTATGTCTTGTAAAACACTCAATTCCCTTGCATTTGGGGAGCATTTAGTCCATTTGAAAAACCTCGAAATTATATCTTGTAAAGCACTGAGCTCAATGAAAGGTCTAAAGTCCTGGGTCAACTTGGAAAGGTTGCATATTCATGGATGTCCTAGTTTTATTGCAGCCTGGGACTCTGCATCAAAAGAAATAGAGAGGACTGAGCCAAACTTCTCCCTATCTCTAATAGAAATCGACGGCGACTCTCATTCCCTTTTAACCATGCCTATTTGCAAGCAGCTCGCTTCCCTTCAATTATTTCATGTGGAAGTTTCAGCTTTTACTGAAGAAAAACTTTCTCTACAGCTCCTTACCTCTATCGACTTGGTAAATATCAGGGGCTACAAAAATAATCTTCAGTCGATTCCTTTTGATCTTTTCCCTTCCCTCAAGAAACTGATCATCAGATTCCCTCGAATTATAGCTCTAACAGACACCAAAACGAGAGAGATGGTTGAAGGATGTAAGAAGCTAAGAAACATTAAAAAGTTTAATATCACTAGCTTTCCTCTTGAGGTAATATTTTAAATCTTTCACTATAGCTTAATGCTGACAATTCCCATACAAATTCAAGCGATTATGATTTAGGCTTGAAGTTCAGAAAATTCAAGTTACTTCAATCATTTATGCTTGAAACAAGACCAATACATTGAAAATTGGATTTAGTATCCAATTTGATATTTTTCTAGTTCTGAGCATAATATTGTTACGTTTCCTTCTTATTTTGCTTGTACAGTTGTAGTGGATTATGATGGCCAAAGTCCTTTGCTAGTTATCTAACAATTACCTTTTTTCTTTTAATATTGAATACTAGTTTCATTTTGAACTGGCCAGCTGACGGATGCAGATAATTAGCAGCTAAAATTTCAAGGTTAAGGAATGAGGTGTGCATTATTTCATAGACAGATACAATTATTAATTAGTACGCTTAATTTGATTATAACATGAGATGGTATATGCAATTTTTTCTCCAGATTGCAGCAGGATAGATCAAAGCATCTCACCATGAATATTGTACGAAAATGTACTTGTTACTGGTGGAACAGTTTTTTTTTTTTTTTTTTATAATTTCTCGGATAGAAATTCATTCTTGTTTATTGTTTTTTCATTATCATATATCTTATTCCTTATTTATCTTCAAGTTAAAATCATTAGTATTGAATATGAGTGCACTTTTCTTGATCTTGAGAGACTTATATACCAGATCTCCGGAGTGGATTTTTTTTTTTTTTTTGCATGACTAAAAAAAAGTCTATTTTGATTGGATTATTTGTAATGCTTATATTATATTATATAAATGGATTATTTGTGGGCAATTTTTTGTCATAACATAAACATAATTTTTTTGCCAAATTTTTTCCTAATGAAAAAAATCTTTTGCCGAAAAAATTCAAGTTTCCTGAATAATTCTGTTGATTTCGACCGATTCACCTGATTCCGATTCAATTATCAAGTGACCGATTCATATTCCAATTCTCATTTTCAGAGCCTTGGTCAAAACAGATATAATTTGTTTGACTTAGTTTTATTTCAAGATGGAAATTTAATTAGAATGAAATCCGTTGAAGATGACAAACTTGGGTACATGTAGCATAACCAATTTGGTTTTTCTCTCCCAAATTTCTTTTCTCTTCGCTTCTTCCAATACTAATTACTAGTAAAAAAAAACAATACGTGCATTAATTATTTGGTTTTTCTCTCTAAAGGATCCTGCTACTTCTATGACTTTTAAAAGAAGTTCCTACATTTTCTAATTTTTTTACAAAATATGTCATATATTTCTATAAATTAAAAGAGGAGACCTTTTTTATCCACCCACTGTTCACCTTTGGAAAATATCCTATTCATGTGTCACGTCAGCTACAATTAATAGAATCAGTGTTTGATACGATTTTTTATTTGACCTTCATTTTTCTTGCCTTTTTCATTTAAATTTTATGTAATTAAAAAATCCTACATAATGAAACTACTATTCAAAATTACTAGAAAGAAGAAAAATATATATATTTAGTAAGGTCTTCATTGACATGATAAAATTACAGAAACGATTTGTGCAAACCATTAAAAGCAATTAAAAATTTCAACTCTTCTTCATTTGATTTTTGATGAATTTAATTGACCTAATAATGCTCCTTAATATGTTTTTTTCAAATGATCAGGAACCACTTCTGACTGGTGCATCAAATCAAATAGGAGAACTAATTAACCTGTATATAATTTTCATAAGTCGCGCTACTGCTACAAAGATGTATTCGTGACAAACTATTTGATCATTTTTTTTAATATTTTGGTACCCAGCGCGTAAACTTAAATTAGAAGATTATTCTGTATGTAATTTTTTATTTTGTATTTTCTGCGGTAACTAATAACAATTTAAAAATTCATAAGATTAATAAACAAAAAAATTTAAGTTATTGCAGATGACCAGAATTCCAATCTCCTTACCCTTTGATTTTTAACTTTGGGATTTTGCGAGAACAACACTATACAGCTAATGGTTTAACGAGTCAAAAGTGCTGCAGAAAGGGTGATATTAAATTATTAATTCGTTGCACAATTCGTTATACATTGTCTCCTTTGAAAAGGAGATGCATGCAGCATGCGCTGTCGTGGGGCTTGTTTTTCTAAAAGCCCCTAAAATTTCAGATCCAGTCAAGTCATGAGAGAGGGGGGTGTCCGATGCCCATCGGACCAGAACAGTGTTCGATGGGTGTCCGATACCGTCTGATTTACTTCAAGATCTGTGCGCACGTATATTAAAACAAACAGCACGGATATTAAAGTGATGCACACAGATCTTGAAGTGAATCGGACGGTATCGGACACCCATCGAACAGATTCTGGTCCGATGGGCATCGGACACCCTCCTCTCCCGTCAGGTCATGTGGAATGTTGAATAAGATTATTTTATTCTGACAAGATTTTCAAAGTGCATCTAATGCGGGCCCCAAAATGGAATCGTTCAGTTTTGTTTTCCTTCCGTACCTGAGGGAGACTCTTTAGTCCATTAACTCGGCCCATCTTTTATTAATTTTGTAAAGCCCAACTATTATTATCTTTCCAGCCCGACTTGCTTTATCACATCCCAAAATTCGCGCAACCAGCACCCTTGCGCGTCTTATTCACATCCTCTGAGATATCTTCACTTTTGCGTGTTTCTTAGAAAATCTCATCCGTTCAGTCACGTTCGCCACGAATCACAAAGCACAATAATACTGGTCCCCTGCGCTATCTCCGAATAGGCACCGGACACGTCGGTCACGCAAAAATTGAGATATCTCAGAGAATACGCGCTCCTGCGCCTCGACCACTGTCTCTCTGAACTCTTCTCAGGCTCGCGCGACCCGACGGCCGACGCGCCGCTCTCTCCTTCGCGCCGACTGCTGCTTGCGTGCCGAGTATGACTCGTGCGCCACGCGACCAGAGCCGTTGCTCGCACTGCCGCACCCACCACACTCCGCTCCTCCCCGGCTCACCCCCCCCACCCCCCCCCCCCCCCCCCCCCCCCCCCCCCCCCCCCCTCCCCCCCCCCCCCCCCCCTCTCTCTCTCTGACTCTCTCGCTGTACACACACCCTCTCTGACTTCACTTAAAACCAGCACCTTTGCATCCCTGGCGACCATCCCTAACATCAGCAGCAAGCTTTCCCTTCTTTGCCTTCTCTCTCGCTTCCTCCGATCCCTCCAATCTCTGCCCCCTATCTATCTCCCTGGCCACGACAACATGGATTTGGCTGCTCCCATGGCCTGTAGCAACCCTGACAGCTCTCCAGTTACTGTTCATCATTTAGGTTGTCTTTCTTTGCCTTTTTGTGGAAGTCTCTGTTTAATTTATTTTGCTTTTGTTATGTTCAGAAAATTGAATGGAAATAAAAGACTATACAGGTAGAAAATATAAATATATAGAAGAATGGATTGCCAAAGAAGATGAAAAGTTTCACTCATAAAATCCTCTTGTACAATACAATGCAAACATAAAGAATCCTCTAGCGCAATACAACACAAACAAAAAAAATAAGGAAGAAAAGATGCTTGATATAGTTATAAATTACACAACAAACAAAAAAGCTATCAGTCTTCCAGATACTAGGTGGATTTTTCTAAAATAAAGGTATAATGACTGACAGAGTTCTTCTGGTTTTACCTTGTATCTTTTACTGATATTCAGTTGACATGTATGGAACTAGAAAAATTAGAGGAACTAGATTGGCACTCGAAATTATGTTCCCAAGAACGGCAACCCCGCTAACCAAAAGAATAACAAGTGCCATCCATTTGCTGAGAGGCGCTATTGTGATATAGGCTCCTAGGCCAAATGTCAAAATAAAAAGGTTAATTGCTAAATGAAGTAGTTTGGTGGACCATTTAAAATAAGACTTACGATACTTGAGGTGAAAATTAGATAGCGCAGAGTAGAGCAGCCAAATCGTTGATACAATTGCACAGATAAATGCTGCCATGTTGACTATGATAAAAGCCTTGAAGAAGTTTCTTCTCATTAAGGTATGTGGGGTTTTTTCTTCTCTGTAATCCCTTGATACAGTAAAAGTAGAAACATATGTTGCAGATGCAATAAGGACTGCTCCAGTTATGAGGCTTTTAGACATGTTCTCATACTTGGTTGATTCCTTTTCTATATCGACTTCTACACCATTGAACATTTCTTTTCCTTCTCTTTGATTGAGGCGATCTGCTCTTGCTTTCAAAAAGTTATTGACTGTTTTAGATAGATCAGGTTGACAAGGATTTTGGAAAGCACCACGTGTTACCAAGGCACGATGGATTATGGATTGTGGATTCTACAAAATACCCAATTACAAATGACATAAGAACAAATTCAATAGGAAAAAAAATAAAAAAGTGCCGACTGTTTGTCCAATATTTTTTTTCTTTCAATTCAGTACTTTATGATTAAAGCTAAGGTTAGCTAAGTTCACCAAGGAAGTTTGGCATTTAAATAACCTAGGAAACTATTAAGTTGGCTTAAAACTTCGAATCATTGATCCTCATTAACTCCAAGAAGGCAAGAGTTTGTGTTTCAAATTTAAATTTTAACTTTGGCTAAGGTAGAGGTTGAATTTCACAATCCTCACCCTCTTGATTTCATTAAAAAAAAAAAAAAAAAAAACTGAAATTTCATGTTTAACCCTCAAAAACTTCAAAATTATGTATATCCTCCTCTAAAGTTCATAATGTCATATTTACCCTTCTAAATTTCAAAAGGTCACAAATTTACTCGTTTTATTGCATTTTCTATCAAAACTTATTTAAAATTTATAAAGTACCCATTTTACCTTTTGTTAAAAAAATATATATATATGTAGCATGTATAAGAAAAATGAAAGTCTTCTAATTGGTCAGTTTCCAAAGGCAAATGGTTCATTTATTTACTTTTGATGATGCATACACTAGTTTATGCGTAAATGTCACTGTAAATACGTCAAAAGTAGACAAATTAATTATTTGTCCTCGAAAACCGACTAATTGAGGGTGAAATGGGTATTTTATGAATTTCAAATGAGTTTTAAGAAAAGGTAAAAAAATGGGTAAATTTATGAGTTTTTGATGTTTAGAAGGGTAAATATGATATTATGAAATTTAGAGGGGTAAATATGATATTATGAAATTTAGAGGGGGAAATATGTAATTTGAAGCTTTTGAGGTATGCATGAAATTCCCCCTAAATTTTGAAACTCAAGCACTTGGTTCATAAAGTAGACTAAGAATAATGATTCCATTATTCCAATTTCTCAGTGAGCTCAAACTCGTGGAACCTTTACTCCTTTTTTTGTGTGTTTTTTCATTAAACTGTAACTGCATTGTTAGCTATAGGGGCGTTCAAACGGTCAGTTCGGTTGAAACCGAACTAAAATAATCAAACCAAACTTTTCTTCGGTTTTCAAAATAGAACCAAACCGAACCGATTAAACTTATAAACCGATTAAGAACCAGGCCGAACAAACCGAAGTAAATTTTGGTTTGTTCAGTTCAAACCAAAGTAAATCTATTAGTGCCATTATTTCTGAAAATTACACATGTTAATACACAAGTTATTCAACTCCATACAAAATATGTAGATGTTCTAAAATATTTAAACTAAAATGAAAGAAAGGAAGTAATGATTGAACCAAACAAAATATAAATCATACTTGAACCAATAAAATTCAGTTGGTTCGGTTTAGTCGGCTTTGAAAAGTCTAAACCGAAATAATTCAAAATTTAAACTGAACCGATCCATTTAAACCGAAAAACTGAACCATCTAAACCAAAAAATTTCGGTTCGGTTGAAAGCCAAAAAACCAAACTGTTTGAACAACCTAGTCAGGTGCTCATGTAAATGAATGCAAAGCTACTAATTTGTTGGATGTAGTGTTATTGATTATAACATATTCTCACATAAAACCAGGAAGAGACATACCAGTGTGTATGTAAACTGGTGATCCTTTAAAGATGCTGACAGATCCAGAGGAGTTAGACCCGCTTCGTTTCTGATATGTGGGTTCACTCTCTTGTTTTGACACAAAAGAGCAAATATTTCTGATTCAGAGTTTATTACTGCAAGATGCAAAGGTGTATTTCCATCCTTATCTTTAGCATTGATCACATTCACGTTGATGCCTTCTTTATAGGCCAACATAATTACTCTTTCTTTTTTCTTTTCCACAGCAATGTGGAGAAAGTTTCTTTGTTCATTGTCAAGGAGTTCACCAACATCAGGGCAGGTTCTTAGTAGCTCCCTGATCACTTTAATTTTGCCTGCCTCAGCAGCAAGGTGCACAGGAAATGAACCAGATGAGTTAGCCTTATATACTGACTTTGTATCCTTTAACAGCAGCTGTTTTGCAGCATTAGTATTACCAATTAATGCTGCATAGTGAAGCGGAGTGTTTTGTGCTTTATCAGTTTTTGCTGCAAGAGCCGGCTTCCATTCAAGTATTGCCCGCATGATATTTTCTGCAAATTAAGAGCCTTTCAGTTCTATAGAGCTATCAAACTTTAAAATCAAGGAACAAAAGAAAGTTGTCCAGCTAATTGTTTGGAGGTAATCGGTAACACATATTGGCCCCCCTGTTATAAGTAAAGGAACATATCCAATTGAAAGGAAAAAGGAATGAGTACTGAGGAGAGAATGTTTAATAGTTGATTAGTTTTTGCCTGATTTGCAGGACCCGCAGAAAATAATTATGTGTGTATAGAGTGATGCTACAATGTTTTGGGAAGTAAAGTGCATGTTTTACTTTTTGAATATATCTTTAAAAATAAAGTTCAAATATTCGATCCAAACCTTTCAACACCATCTTCATAGCCAAATTTTATATTTTTCGCCAATTTTTTACTACAATTTTTGAATTTTTTAAAATCATTGTTTATGAAAAAGTTTTAATAGATATTTTGGAAATGTCCTGATCTGCCAACGAATTTGATGAAAAGATATAATTTCGGATTGAATATCAACCTTCCAATCGAATAGTGTGGCTTTTTTTTTTTTTATTCTATGCATTTTTTTTTTTTTTTATGTGTTGAAGTCTAAATTTATTTAGATACATACTCGTCACATATAGATGTCCTGATTTATTTATTTTTTCGAAAACTTTTCTAAAGTCCCTATTTTCGTTACAATTATTGATTTTGTTGTATGTCAATGTGTCATGCGTTAATATTTATTAATATAGTTATAAATTTACTAATATTTATCGCCTAATTAGCATGCAACTCACTCGATGAAATTTTCTATAAAATATGGAGGTCAAGTTGTATTGATATGGATGTCAATTGATGAAACTTTCTTATTTAAAAATATTGATGAAATTTTTGGCTCATTATGCTATAATTGGTAATTATTTTTTCTCTTTGTTTTGTCTAAAGAACATCCTTTGTTTTGGATAATCATGAGAAAAACGTAGAGTTTTAAATCTCATCTTCCCACGGATCTCCATCCAATTACATTATTCGACTAAATTGAAAAATGCCCACGACTTTATGATTATTTCGAACATAAATATATTTTTGCTGCGAAGTTGTTGGAAAAAATAAGATTGATCAATGAAATAGTTTTCCTTGATAAAATGGTGTAAAAAATTCAAAGTATAGAAATAATTATAAATTCTATTGTATTTTATTTTGAATCCTATTGATTATCTTAATTGGAAATCTTCAGTACATAGTTTTTTTATTTGACACTAGATACAGGACCTTAATAACAGAATCATATTCTTTACAGAAAAAATATGGATTATTTTTATGAAAATAGGACCTTGTTTTGTATGAATTTTTTTTTTTTTTTTGTATGAATAACAGAATCACATTTCATTGGTATACTTTATTATAAAATACGTAATTTTGTATGAGAATTATTTTCCTCTAGTAATTGTAATGTACGGACATGATACCACTGTGTGTGGCATTTCATTGGAATTTGAAAATGTGTATCGCTCGTGTATTGTACCTAATGTGATATTTATATTTGCATCCATACATTAGCTTTTTAAAATTTCATTTATGTTGGTATTTCAAAACATAACATTATAAAAAAAAAAAAAATTTAATTCAGTTTGTATGTCATTAGTGTACCTTCTCGTGTCAATACTGCAGCATGCAACGCCGTCTGTTCATCTGGACCAGCATAACTTGGCTCACGGTCTGGAGCTATCAACATATCAACGACATCAAGACACCCAGCAGCAACAGCCAAGTACAATGGAGATATTCCATTATCATCTACTAAATTTGCCAAGTTCGAGAAAGGAAAGAGAGCACAGTTGGCTAAAGGATTGTTGGTTACTCCAACGTCGAGAGTTGGATTTTCACTTATAAATACAAATCGAAGGATTCTAAAAATAAAACTTGTCCAGGTCTCATCTGCATTATTCTCCACCGAACTTGTCACGGACTCATTTGCGCTTATAAAGTCCTCCACCGAACTTGTGAAGGACTCATCTGCACTTATAAAATCTTCCACCGAACTTGTCAAGGACTCATCTGCGCTTATAAAATCCTCCACCGAACTTGTCACGGACTCATCAGCGCTTATAAAATCCACCACCGAACTTGTCACGGACTCATCTGCACTTATATGAGTCCGTGCGCTTATAAAATCATCCACCGAAATTGTAACGGACTCATCTGCACTTATAAAATCAAAACTCAAGTAATCATCTGCGCTCAACAACTCCTTCACAACGCCACTATAACCGGAACGGGCTGCTTCATGTAAGGCGGTCTCCCCTACTTTATTTCTAGCCCATAACACTTCCTCTAGTTTTTGTGTGCCCTCCTCCCGGGCAAATTGAACTAGGAGAGAAACCATTTCGAGTTTACCAGCCTTAGCAGCACCGTGTAGAGGTGTTTCCATCATTGCATTATTGCGAGCATTTAACAAAGTCGGAACCAGATGATAGATGATTCGTGCAATCTTCCCGTACGTTGTACTTTTATGGCGGACACTAACATTTTCCTTTTCTGGACCATGGAAAACCCACTTGAGACACTGAGTTTTCTTTGCTGCAGCAATCCACCGTTGAATTTTTTTTGTGGAAACAACAAGTAAAAATGTGTGTCTTAGAGGATTTGTGAGAAGAATGATCAAGTTAGCGATCATAATTGCAAGTCTCTCTTCTGTATTACCGTATACTGGCAACAATGAATTAATTGGACTGGATTTCTCCATAACCACAACATGGAGAGCAGTGTTCCCTCCGCAAGTAACTCCACGGAGGCCACTACTACCACCATTGCCCACCCGGACAATTGATTCTCTATCATTTGGTGCTACATCTTCTATTCCCAAAATCTCTTTGAACCCCTTCAGGTACTTGCGGAGGCCACTACTACCACCATTGCCCACCCGAACAATTGATTCTCTATCATTTGGTGCTACATCTTCTCTTCCCAAAATCTCTTTGAACCCCTTCAGGTCTCCATTTACTATAGCTCTCAGCAACTCTGGTTCTATTATTCGCTCTCCTTTTACAGCTGCTACAGGACTATTTGGTGTTTGGTGAGGCTGTGATCGTCGTGATTCGGCCATTTTTGGCTTTCGAGTAAGAGAACACTCAAGTGGGTGACGATGATTTTAATTTTATTGGACACTGGACCTGTTTAACGTTAATCTCTTCTAATAGACAAGGGAGGAAATAACATTGGCATTATTAGAGACTTGTCACTTTCTAGTTTCAACAGTTAATTATACATTATTGAGTAAATTATATATCAATTCACATGTCCATTTGCACAAAGTTAATCTCTTAATTAATTCCTATCAGTCCAATAACGAAATTTATGTCAACGATCGTTGTACCGGAGGGACATTTACGACATTTTATAATTAGGGAGAACTCAGAAAGTAAACTTTTCAAGTTGTAATATATAGATCCATGCGCGCAGCACAATTTGAGAATTGATAATATAATTACAACCTTGATAGGCACTATCAAGTTGTCAAAAAAAAAAAGAGAATTGATAATATAATTGCAGCATACAGGACAGCTAGACACTAATTCAAAATTCCGGGAATCCTGGTGACTTCTTGTCTAAATTAGATCTAAAGATTAAAGATTAAAGGGTACTCAAATCTAAAATTTATTGAATTAGCATCATTACCTTTGAAATTCTTCTACCTTACAAATAATGTGTCTACATACGAAAATTTTAAAATTTTAAGTAAATTTTGTATAGAGTCAAGTAGTTAAAAGGCATTCAAAATATTAATGCATTAAAATTAGTTTATGAACCTTCTAATTTTGAGCACTTGACTTTATGCTAAATTAATTCCAAAATTTAAAATTTTCACATGTAGACACATCATTCGTAAAGTAGAAGAATTTTAACGGTTTAGATTCGTCGTTTGAAGCCAATCCGATAGATTTTAGAGTTGAGTTCATAAAAAGGCTTGGTGAATTTAAGAACACCCTAGTTCTACCCTAATTTAAGCAAATCATTGGTTCGGTCTCCCCTCTCATCAAGAATTAATGAGCTTAACTTCAAATCTTATCGGAATGACTTCAAATAGCAAATTCAAACAGCAAAAATCTATGTTCTTAACAAGTGAAGTGTTTACATGTGATATTAATAAATTTTCAAACTAATTTAGTATAAGTCAAGTGGTAAAAAAAAAGGATCTATAAGTTAATTTTAGTCAATTCATTTTTCTTTATTTTTTTTATCACTTGACTTTATAATAAATTAATTTAAAATTTTATAATTTCACATGTAAACACATCACTCATGAATTAGATTAGTTCGAATGGTGTGAATTTGTCATTTAAAGTCAATTCAATAGTTTTTGGAGTTAAGCTCACCAAAAGACATGGTGAACTTAATAGTACCCTAGTTCTACTCGTATAATTTTAGATATATTTTGGTGAATAATATTTATAATAAGCAATAATACATTTTAATTTTATACATGATAAAAATTAAATTCAAATAAAATATACTCTTTTTTCATTTTGTTTAACAAACTTTATATATATAGTTGCAAACTAAATTTAAATTTTCTTGTAATTTACCAGTTTTTATTAAATTTTCTTCATTAACTAGTTTTATCTAAAATAATTTTCCCTTGAGGTATATATAAACAACCGAGCATATCGGTTTTATTTACAAAATATTGTTAAAGTTCCAAATATTACATGTCATGAAAATTAACTGACAATTTTGGAAACATTGTATATTACTATCTTGTATATTATAATATTATATTATATGAAATTTATATAATTTTAAACTAAAATAATTAGTATAGAACTTTCGATTAATAATGCATGATAAGTGAATAAATCCAAAATAATTTATATATATTTAATAATATAATTTGATATGCGGTTTTTTGACTTTCTTATTAATTTGGTTAAATTCTGCGCCATCACTAGCCAATTACTTCAAACACTAGATGTTTTTCTATTCATCTATTCCAAGTAAATAAACCGAGAACGTTGCATGTGCTCAAACTGGGGAGAGCATTATTTCTCAAATTTGTTACTTCTTTGACCAAATAACCTCAACTTCCTTCTCGCTGCACGACCAGGGGTGTCAATGCATGGCACTCTTTTATTCGTTGATCTGATTTGTACTTGTATCTAATAAGACGTAATAAGACAAATATGTGTAAGATTTTTTTTTTTTTTTTTGTAAACTTAGCAGATACGCGTACAGGTAAAGATATTTTTCGTTATCTAAATGGATAAGGATACTGGTAAAATTTATTTCGTACCTGTTACTTGATCGGATAATTATAAAAAAATATTATATATATTAATAAGCATTGAAAATAGTACTTTAATTGATTTACTTGCGCCTAAGCATTATTAGAATTTTTTCATTAAAGAATTACATATATGTGAAATGAATGTATATGTTTTAATGTTTAATTTAAAAAATAATAAAAATAATCATTATATTAGTATTATCCGTTATTTACCCATTACTGTTTTGCTATATTACAATCATAACAGGTAAGGGTAGGGTATGAGTAAGATAATTTGTAACGGAATGGATGAGTACTGACAAATACAAATAATTTGTAACAGCTACGGATATGAAAATGCTTCCACCCGATCCTTACAGTACCCATTGACACCCCTATGCATAGGGGTGAGTAAATTGCTCATAACTCGCTCGCTAAAAACTCATTATCGCTCCTTAAGAGCTCATAACTCGCTCATTAAGAACTGAGTTACATGAATCTTGCCACATCCAATCCCTTGCATCAAATTAAAATTGGATAAATGAAAAAGGCACAGCAGACCAAAACCTAAAGAGCTCCAGACCATAACGCTTCAGATCAAAACTTAGAGCCTGCCACCAAAAACCCTCTCCGCTCCTCGCCTTGACTTAGTCTCTGCCTCTTCTCTCCTCTATATATGAAGCCAATGTACTAACTAAACTTCTCTTTTAAACTTCCAGAACAATGTATCTTAAGAAAAATAAATCAAAACAAATTAATTAATTCCTATCAGTCCAATAATGAAATTTATGTCAACGATGTGCTAAACTGATCGATGTACTGGCCAGAGGGACATTTAGGACGTTTTATTAGCTAGGGACAACTCAGCAAGTGAACTTTTCAAGTTTTAATATATCCATGGGCGTAGCACATGCAATTTGAGAATTGATAATATAATTACAACCTTGATAGGCACTATCAAGTTCTCAAAAAATAAAAATAAAAAAAACAAGAGAATTGATAATATAATTGCAGCATAAAGAGAAGACAGCTAGACACTAATTCAAAAATCCGGGAATCCTGGTGACTTCTTGTCTAAATTAGATCTAAAGACTAAAGGCGAATAGAGATATGAATAGAATTAGTGTGTTCTTATGTTTATCAAGTTGATCTTCTTATGAATTCAACTATAAAATTTATTGAATTAGTTTCAAACATGAATCTAAATTGTTTAAATCCTTTTACCTTATAAGTGATGTGTTTTAATGCGAAAAATTTAAAATTTTAAGTAAATTTTGTATAGAGTCAAATTGTCAAAAGACGTTCAAAATATTAATGCATTAAAATTAGTTTATAAACCTTCTGATTTTGACCACTTCATTACTTTATACTCTTTTTTCATTTTGTTTAACAAACTTTATATAGTTGCAAACTAAATTTAAATTTTCTTGTAATTTACTAGTTTTTATTAAATTTTCTTCATTAAATAGTTTTATCTAAAATAATTTTCCTTGAGGTATATAAACACTAGTGGAAAAACCACTTTCAGTATTGTCCTAATAGTATCGGTTTTGTTAATCAGGCGATACAAAATACATTTTGTATCGGTTATTATAAAATAACCGACACAAAATAAAATTTGTATCGGTCCCAATATTTAGCCGACACAAATACAAGACTATTTGTATCGGCTTATTGGTAAAGAGCCGACACAGAATATTTGTATCGGTTGTCTACTAATAACCGATACAAAAAGTTTAGTATTTGTGTCGGTTATTAGTAGATAACCGATACAAAAACAATTAGTATCGGTCGTAAGTGGATAACCGACACAAAAAAACTTTCTGTATCGGTTGTTTATTAATAACCGATACAAATTTGATTACTTTTAGAATTGTTTCTTTTTAAACCGAGACAATCGTCTCGTTCTTATTTTCATTTCGCGTTGTTGCGCGCCTAGGGTTTTCATTTCGCGGCTTCTCAAATTTCCGCCTAGGGTTCTCTCTCCGCCTAGGTTTCTCTCTCAGGCTCCGATGTCTCCTCGTTATTTCTTATTTATATACCCCAAAGCAGAGAGAGAAACTAAAAAAGGAAAAGAGAAGAGAAGAGAGGAAGTGAGAAAGGAGAGACATCGAGAATAGAAGAGAGAGGAGAGAAATGGCGATCAAGGTGTACGGAGTGTCGCTGTCGAACAACGTGGTGTGAGTGATCACGGCATTGAACGAGAAGGGA
>CAXKVW010001236.1:0-42411 GCA_964058825.1 Carex arenaria | reverse complement strand
AGATTTGGGAATTCATATTTACTTAGGACAATTGAAACAGACGGTTTAAGATCACTTTTTTTTTTAATTTGACACGAATCTCAAAGCACAAACAATACTGCCCCGCTATCCTGATAGAGGTGGCAAAAAAGCTCGTAGCTCGTGGTTCGATTATGACTCGCATCTGGCTCGCTCGTTATTGGACCGAGCTGTTAATGAGCCAGCTCACTACTAACTCGGTTCAGAATTAACGAGTTCAAGCTAGAGTCTAGTTTGCTCGCCAGCTCGCGAGCTAGCTCAGCTAGGCATTAACTTGTGAATTTGTGTGCATTTTATACTATCAAGCTCGGTTCATCTAGGTCCAACTCGGTCCAAAAAAATTGTTAAATTTTTTTTTTTCTTAAAACAAGGTCTAGCCAGACCAAGTGAGCCAACTCGTGATATGGCTCGCCACGAGTTTGAGCTGAGGTTTTAGCTCGGAAGTCCTAGGTCCAACTCGCTCGGCCCAGACTCGGTCTAGAATTAACGAGCTGAGCCGCCCCGAGCCAGCTCGTTGACAGTCCTAAATTCCCGAATAGGCACTGGGTGAGAGTAGATCTGGACCGTCCGTTTCAATTTTCTTGAGTCAGGTAACTGGGAGGATACTATTCCGAAGACTTGTATATTTCATCTTTCTCGATGTAACATTGTTATTTGTTACGATTTCTTATAGTGTATCGACAAAAATTAATAACCTTTCCTCTTATTTACAAAATATTTACGGTATTACTAAAAATAATTGTTCTAAAGAAATCTATCATAAATTGATTTTGAGAAAAGAGAAACTTTTGAAGCTCGTTTTGGTAATGATCTCGTATTTTATTAATTAAATAAGGTTATGAGCTGTCAGTTTCCAATTGGCTCGTTACAGTGGTTGGAGGAAATTTCTGCCCACCAATTTGCAGAGGATACGGTCCATGCATTTGATGTCCAGCGTTCTCTTGAAAAATTCTTCCTTGATCATGGTACATACACCGCATCAGTAACTGATCATTGTGGGACCGACTTATCAGTGTAATCATAAATGTAGTACCCAATTTAGTTCCCTCTCTTAGCGACCTCGGAGCGAGCGAGAATGATGGATGCGCGACTGGAAAAGAACTGACTCAAGCTCTCTCTGCGTCTCTGTCGGTACCATCTCTAATCTCTCATCGCAATTCGATCCAATTTTCCAAAAAGAAGCATTTCACCAATTTCTCGCCAGTTCTTTCCCAAATCCAACCAAAAGTAACTTTTTTTTTGACAAATTCGATACCCATTACCTCGCACACCAGATGGTCGTCAAGTGTTTGCCGAATTGACCCAACCAAGCTACAGTGAAGACCTGAAGTGTTCATCTTTTCAATCGAAAAAGAGAGATGTTTACAAATTCGCTTATCCATTCCTCTCCATCGAAACCATTATTAATCTCACGGCCTTATGTCTCCACAAAACCCTACACGAACAGACATCTCCTGGTCCATGCCAGCTCCTCGGATCCAGGTCCGAACCCATCACCCAGTAACCCACTAACCGTCGCAGTAGAGGTGCCCAAAACCATACTTAGGAAAACCCTACAGCCGTTAAGTGACTATGGATTCGGCCGAAAGAGCATATGGGAAGGTGGAGTTGGGCTTTTCTTGGTTTCTGGTGCGGCAATTCTTGCGTTGGCACTTGCATGGATTCGAGGGTTTCAGCTGAGGTCGAGGTTTAGGAAGTATCAGGCCGTCTTTGAATTCAGTCAGGCTTGTGGTATCTGTGTTGGTACGCCGGTACGCATTCGGGGTGTCACTGTTGGGAATGTGGTTCGGGTTGATTCTTCACTCAAAAGCATTGATGCTACTGTGGAGGTATGTTTTTCTCCTATCTCTCTAGAATTTCCCAGCAACTATTTTCGGAATGTAGTTCATTATTACTGTTGCCATGTTGCTTTGGCATTTGTAGCTCATATTTTTTGTTGTGTCTTCCTGTCTTAACTACTAACTACACATGTTTTTTTATTATCTTATTCTAATTTCTGATCATCTATGTGATTCATGCATATGTGCATAGGGGTTGGTTCTTTTAGGCAATTTGCTCATTTGGTCTCTGTAAGAAACTATATTTTGAGCTGGTTCATGTCCTAACTTTGCAAGATCCTATCACTTTATGTCAAAAAGAAGAAATTATTTGTCCTAACTTGATTCCTTGAAAATGGTTGAGATTCTGCAATCTCTGTGTTAGGCAATTTGCCATTGTTTTATTTTATATATTTTTTTATTAACCAATATTCATGTTTATTTTACATATTAACCAATAATACCTATAAACTGGTCAGCAAATTTAGGGCATTTAGGGCATATTCATGTTTTGGTCCTTGAAGTTTCTCAAACAAACAAACAAGCAAACAAAAGGAACAAATATATAAATAAACAAACAAATATAAAATAGATGAAGTAGTCCCTGAACTTTAATTGCACCAAGTTGATCCTTGGACTCACCCAAGAAACCAAGGAGGTTCGTAAAATTTTATTTGCACCAAATGGTTCCTTAAACTTTCAAAATGAACATAGTCCTTTAGCTTCTTCCAAAATTTAATGTCTTGGTTCATTTAAGATAATTTAAGGACCGACTTACATTTGTTTTGAAAATTTAGGGACTGATTTTGTTGCAAATGGAAGTCCAGGATGAATAAGTAAAGATATTGATAGAGCTAATTTGGCTTCATACAATGCACGGCCAATAGAGACAAAATGAAATTGTATATGACTGGTGCGCTGCATGATTATAAAACCTCAAGTTTATTTGGACCAAGATGCAATTTGACCAATGTAGCAGTCAGTATTTGTTTTTTGCAGGTTGACGATGACAAAATTATTGTACCACGAAATTCACTAGTTGAGGTGAACCAGTCTGGGCTGCTTATGGAGACCATTATCGATATAACCCCACGGGACCCACTTCCCACCCCATCAGCGGGCCCGCTTGACCCTGATTGTGTCCAGGAAGGGCTTATTTTATGCGACAGGGAGAAAATTATGGGGCAAACAGGAGTTAGTTTGGATGCTTTGGTTGGCATCTTTACACGGCTAGGCCGAGAGATGGAAAGTATTGGTGTTACTAAGAGCTACAAGTTGGCTGAGAAGGTTGTCTCTCTAATGGAAGATGCACAGCCCCTGCTTGAAAAGGTGCTTGCTTTTTTATTAGATATAGTTTTATTTGTGCCCTTAACAAAACAATTTTTTTTTTATTGAAGTACCTATTCGATGGGAAATATTTGATACACTTTATTGTGCTCGATCATTCCCTGTTTCTTTGGGAACTTTATGAAATGTCATGAACTAGAAAGAATTTGTGACCAAGGAGAGGTAGTTTGGGTAGCTGTTGCAGAAATGTATAAGAACAATTGTATTTTTCAACTTTGTAGATGTAATGTTTTCAGGTTTGGGGGATCATACATGAAATGCCCATTATTAATAACATTCCATCCATTGCAAATTTTATGTTTTGTCAACATCATTTCTCTATCGCACCTATATGTTACCTAATTTCCAATCATGAGCTTTTCATCTTACCTGATGTCACCTCCTTTAACTCACAATGTAGCACAAATTTCACATTTTTTTAATATGTGATCATGTAACTAACCTTATTCATTTCATTTGGATTGATGCAGTACTAAAATATGGTCCTTTCCTGTAAATCTAATTTTATCTGGGTTTTCTGCCAATACAGGCATGGTCACTGTGCCGCCATATTTTCCAATGTTAAATTATTTTCAGCTGTCCTTATTTATCAAATTAGCCTCAATGTAATTAAATTTCACATCACTAAATGCTATTTGTTCAACAGACCCTGACTTCGTTCCTTTTTTTTCTTTTTCCTTTTTCTTATTCCTGATGTATTGACATACAGCTTGAAGCCTTGGCCGGAGATGTACAACCTTTGTTGAGTGAGGTGCGAGATAGTGAATTGATTAAAGATGTTGAGACTATAACCAAAAGTCTAGCGGAAGCAACAAAAGATTTCAGGTCTGTATTTTTCTGCTTACTCTTGTGGAATATTTATGACACTATACCTATATTGGGTGAGGTGCACTGTGTGCCGCCTTATTTGATCAGAACAAATGGCTAGAAATAACTTTGATCTACTAGTAATGAAAGCAACACATTTTTTAATAGAAGCTGCAGGTTATTTAAAGGTTCTAAAAAGGTCCTACATTTGCATTATTTTCAACAAAACCTTTACAGTTGAAGAAATTAAAAAAAAAAGGTTACCTGCAGGTTGTTTTTACTTTTTAAGTTTTAACACTGTTTGTCTTATCATTAACTAAAGACTCTAAGAGCTATGAAATGACAAAAATGGCTGCCAAAGTAATATTATACCTAAATAATTAAAGGTCATGTCATGCCTGCCATGTTGATAAAGTACTGGAAAAAATATTATTATGAGTAGGGTTAAAATGCACCGTTGGTTTGTGCCCCAACCATACTCTACATCTCTATCTCTGTTTTCAAAGTTCAAACGGTCGATCCGAACCGCTCAACATGATCTCCATATTAAAACGTGCTTTGAGACCAAATTTTATATTTTTTGGAAAATTTTAACTATTATTTTAGATAGGTACAAAATCACTGCTTCTGAACCATCCAAAAACAGTGATTTTGTACCTATCTAAAAAAATAGTAAAATACTTCCAAAAAGTATAAAATTTGCTCTCTAAGCACATTTTAGTGCGCATATCATGTTGAGTGGTTTGGATCGACCGTTTGAACTTTGAAATCGGAGTTAGAGATGTGGAGTATGGTTGGGGCACAAAACTAATGGTGCATTTTATTATTCCTTGGTACTCCTTGCATATATTCCATCCATGAATGATACTGTTGTGATTCTTTATATTTTATGGACTGTTGAGCATTAATAAGATTTTGATGCTTCTTTTATGAACCTTGAAGTTTGTTATTGCCTTTGGACACTGTTATGATTTTACTTGATGGATCTTATTGCAGGAGGTTGCAATCTTCTGTTATGATTCCAGATAATTCTGACCTCATTCGACAGTCTATATATTCTCTCATCTTCACTCTCAAGAATATAGAGGTCTTTTCCTTTTTTTGAGCTTTTTTGGTCAAATTCAAGTTTTACATATGTACCAGCAATTTTGCCCAATCAAAACCAATGTACCCAAAAAAAAAAATGAGTTGAAGTATTTCCTGTACGTAGTAAGTACCAAAAATATGCCTCACCGTTACGGTACCAAATAATGAGGATATAATCCTTACTGTCTCTAAATAAAATGATTTTTTTGTTCTTTGTTATATGCAGAGTATCAGCTCAGACATATCAGGGTTTACAGGAGATGAGGCCACTAGAAAGAACATAAAGTTGCTTATCAAATCCCTTAGTAGACTATTGTAACAATGGCTCAAGCCACAGTCGATTTTGTGTTGGGTTTATTGTTGTCATTATTTTTAAGGAACTTCGATACCTTAGTAGACTGTCTAATGGCGCACATACTAACTTTTACCATTTTTGAAACTTGTGTTGCTGATGTCATTTCCTTTTTTTTTTTTTTAAATATTACTCTTCTTCGTTGTGCTAAAGAAATTCACAAAGATTAAGCAAGCAGTGAGCCCTACCTGGATGAAAGTTCTCCAAGCATTTGTTTTTTGTTCACGAAAACTGTAATACTGTCCTAATTTACAGAAAGATTTTTTTTTTCTGCCACTAAAATTTACGGTTGCTCTACATGACGCAACTTTTGATCTAATTTCAGAAATGAATAAATCTTGCAAAATTTACATTTTGTTAAACCCAATTACTTTCGTTGCAAATTTCGTTTATATTTTAATCTCAATTAATCGGGTATTTATTTTAAGCGTTTCTTATTTTGAAGAGTTGGCCCCTTCATTTGGACTTTTATGTTGAATTAGTAATACACGTAATTGCTTCATGAGCTTTATTTTGCATAATTTACTGCTCAATCAAGAAAATGACTGACAAAATTGGATTATACATCACGAACAAAGCAAAAGTGATAAGAAAAGTACCAACTTTAAAAAATAGTTCTCAATGGATTAATACCAAAACTAAATAATAATACTTCAGAAAATTAAAAATTCATTACACTAGCAGGCATGTTAAATAAATTTTGCAGAGCAATCAACTCTTGAAATAATCATAGTAATGAACTCATGAAACCCAATCCTGATTTGCCTAAGGAGGAGCTAATTAAAATCAGAAAAAATTTCGCCAGTAATACTATGAACTTGAAAAAGAATAACCGAGAAGATACACACTACCAGCAACTTAAGACTTCAACTTATAACAATGTAAGTAAATGATCTGAAGATTTTTTTTATTAAATGCCATGCGACAGTAATTCTTGCAATATGGGGTTCAACAATAAAATCAAGCAAATGGCTCTTAGGCCGGGCTCAATAATTTTACAAAAGACCGGAAGATGCTAATTTATATTGCCACTGGAAAACTTGTTATAAAAGATATCTTTTTCTTCCGCCACTAAGATTTATACGTCCAATCTAATTACATAAATGAATAAATATTGAAAAATTTACAATTTGTTAATACCTAATGACATTCCCTGCCAAATTTGTTTAGATTTTAATATCAATTAATACGGCATTTTATTTTAAGCCTTTCTTATTGTGAAGAGTTGGCCATTTCATTTTGACCTTTATGTTAAATTACTAATTCACGTGATTGCTTAATGGATTCTATTTTGCATAACTTACTGCTCAATCAAGCAAATGGCTGAAAAAAATTGGATATACATCACGAGCAAAGCACAAATTTGAAGAGAAGTACAAACTTTAAGAAATATTTCTCAATGGATTAATACCAAAAACTTAATAATAATACTTCCGAAAATCAGAAATTTTATTACACTAACAGGCACATGAAACAAATTTTGCTGAACAATCAACTCTTGAAATAATCCTGGTAATCAAAACTGAAAACCCAATACTGGGACTCTGGGAGCTAGTTAAAATCAGAAAATTTGTCACCAGTAATAGTGGAGAGCTTCAAAATTTTGTGGACGCAATTACGCACACACAACTCCTCTTTCTTGCCTAAAGCTTTACGCCCGAAGCTATTCACACAATCTGAAAAGCACCTCTGTACTAGCGAGTTGTAAATCCTCAAACTGCATATTAAAAAGGAGAAAGAAACAAAAAACATTAGAATTTTCAGGTTCTTAAGCAAAGATAAATGAAAGCATGGTGCAGGTAGTATCTTCACAAAAGAAATCAAATCGAGCCATAGTATTCCCATACAAGTATGGAATTTGCACTGGTACTGTAGTAGTACAAAAAAAATCTCAGTGTGTATTTGTTTATTTCCAAATTAGTTAACCATTGGTGCAAATTATAAATCCAAAAAATACTATTCCAGACTACGTGAAATTCCATGGTTATTCACCCAATTGATATTCTTACAAGACCATACAGGTTTGTCAGTATCAGGTTGAATCACTTGATAGTTGATATCTACAAAAACCGGTACAGTATTGCAATAATTATCTATTAATTTAGGGTCTTTTGATTATTCATGCTTGCTTAATCACGTGTATTGGCCCGTAAATGTACAAAATTTCCCCTATTATTTACTGTTTCTGGATTCCCTGATTGCCAAATAAATTTTCAGTTATCCCAAATGGTGAATCAGTTGTTCTTAATTGAGACAAACAACTCAGGTCACAGTACAAACGAACAGAGAAGCTCTCCCCTCACGTAGAGAAAGAGGGAGAGAGAAAGAGAGGGAGGGAGAGAGTACGCGTCGCGAGTCTGGAGCTGGTCAATAATGGCGGACATCCTTGCTCGATCCTCCTCTGGTAGTGATTCCATCAGATCCATGTTGCTCCAATCCATCTCTTCTTTTTCCTGTGCTCTCGTTCAATCTCGCCGATTCGTTCGATTGGGAATAGAAGGGTTTTGGTTGGGTTTAGCATTTAGCCCGGGACTGGACTACGAGTGTGTATTACTCTTTAGCTTGCGGAGGAAGTCGCTACTCGCTACAAAGTTTTGTTATGCACAAAAAAAATGGGATAAGGTTTCATCTCCCAGCACATTTTAATTTTAAGCACATTTTAATATAGAGATCACATAGCTTAGATGCTATTTTTGTAAAACTAGTCTATGTTTACTCAGGCGATGCCTTGTTAATAAGAGTGTAAACGGAGCGGATTTGGAGCAGATAATACTAATACCATATCTGTATCCGTTTTTCAACAAATGGATACGGATACGGATAGTAAATGGATATCAAAATTGAAAACCATATCCGTCTTAAACGGATACGGATACAAAACAGATAATCCACGGATACGGATTCGAATACAAATATGGAGCGGATAATTGTTGGATATTGAGTAATTCTACTAAATTTCATAATTTTAAATAAACTTTTGACAAAAATTTAATAAACCTTTAAGTTTGCACAGTGATAATTATGCATGACTAATTACTTATTGGTTCAGAGAACCAATTCATTATTCTAATAGATTATATGATTTTTCTACCAAGATTCTTGGACTTAAACAAATATGTATGTCTTTTGATAATTTTGCAAGGATGAAATGAATTGAAAGTTGCTGAAAGATTAAATTTCGGATCCGGATATATATGGATATCCGCTCCGTTTATATCCTCACGGAATTATCCGTATCCGCATCCGTATTATTTTTCCATATACTAGAATTATCCGTATCCGTATCTGTTTAATCCGGATACAGATAGTAAGCAGATTCGGAGCGGATTATCCGCTGATAATCCGTATCTGTTTACACCCCTACTTGTTAAGCAAAAAAAAAAAATTACAAAAAGGCAATGGCATTTTTGTTACAAACATTACAGTTAAATGATATTCGTATATATTTATCACGAAATTTTTCTTATTCGGATTTTGAACCTGAAACCTCTCGCACAAGATGATCGACCTATTTATATTTACTCGTCTCATATGCCTATGGTTCATGTTTAATTGCACAATTCTAGTTAGTATTATAATTTTTTCTGTTATGGTAGATAAAGTTTTTTTTTTTTTTGATATCCGGGTAGAAGCTACAGGTGTACAATGAAAGATGGTAGATAAAGTTGTAGTTGACAATAGCTGTACAGTTTATAATCAATTGACACTATTGATGTATATATATTATGAATTTCACTTTAACATCAATTAAGTCTGTTTTTTTATACATTTTGACTACTTTCATCACTTTCAATTAGGATGCTTTAATTTGTCAATCAAGGGGCATGTTGAGTGTGTGAAGACTAAAGTACACGCTAGTGCTATGAGGTATGCTCCTATTGACAACTGTTAATGATATGTATCTGAAGGGAGCAGCTTGGGTCCAATGTCTATCGGACTCACACTGAGTTCGATGGGTTTCATAACCATCCGATATGCTTTTAGTTCTATGCGTATTGCTTTAATATCCCTGGACGTTTGCTTTAATATCCGTGTGCACGGATTTTAAAGCAGATCAGACGGTTATTGAACCATCACACCATCACACTCAGTTTGAGTCCGATGGGCATCGGACCCAAGCTGCTCTCGTATCTAAAACTCTGATTTTGATGCACCAATTCTATGTTTTACACTGGTTTGCTCTAATTTTTTTTATAGGAGATTCAGATTATATATAACATGTATTTTTTAGACAGAAGTTGCCTTAGGTGTTGAGCTGGAAGACAAGATGGCGCCACACAAGAATTATGATGGGTACTTTGATCCTAATTACACTCTTAATGTGCCACCAAGTAACATGGAGAATAAAAATACGAGGCAGCTGCTGGATGAGATCAGATCAAAGCTTTTAGATAATCTCTCTAAACTCCAGTATGGCATGCTCATGCTCCGAGTGTTCAATTTTAAGAAAGGCCTCCTGAAGCAGATTTCCCTAAGGTTAATTAGCGTTATATTCAATTTCTATTTTAGGCTTCTTTTGATTTTTTTTTTTATTTCATTTTACCGTTTTTTTTGTTTCGTTACATTTCTTTTTGAAAAAAGCCGAAATCTTTTTTAGTTGCCACTCACATAAATCGGAATTAAATAAAAACTATTCAAACCCAATCAATTCATAAAATGCCACTCACGCGGATCCAATTCGCGCACTAAATTTGGTGGGTGCGCAGATCCAATCCGCGCACCAATTTTTTTTTTTAGTTTTGTTCTAAGCTGTTTCAATTGAATCCGCGCATATCAATTCAATTTGGTGCGCGAATTGAATCTGCGTGAGTGGCATTTTGTGAATTGATTGGATTTGAGTGATTTTTATTTAATTCAGATTTAACTCAGTGACAACTAAAAATTTTTTGGTGAAAAAAGCATTGGTTTGTCGCAGTTTATAGCTAGTAGTGGGCACAACAAATGTAAATGAAATCATATTTTAGTGGCATATATATATAGGGTAGAAAAAAGTATTTATAAGTACATAATTCTTGATAAAATTTGTACCTCGAAGCTTGCTCATGATTTCTTCCAATAGCTTATAAGAAAAATATGGACAATCAATATAATATGTATATATTTTGTAATAATATATCATTTTTTTTGTTTTCAAAGAAGTATTTTTTGCAAAGATGAATTTGTCTTCCACAAATCTCTCAAATAACATGTAATGGTGCATGCTTTTTAAGTTTTAAACCTACCGTTTGATACAAATCATATCATTCTTGCCGTTTAAAGTGACATATGGATGGAAAACAGTGAAGGTAAAACAAGTAAAGTGTTGAAAGAATGGAACAGATAATTTTTTCATTTCTTCAAAACAGATAATTGAAAGTGCCGATGATTTTCTGTTTCTTCATTACTGAGATTTTGGGTTTTTTTTTGGCATGATTTTTTTTTAAATAATTGTCGCTCGGTTATAAGTGCAATTTTTCCAGCTACATGACCCATGACGTCAATTGATCCATGCCTATCGTTCAGATAAAATCAAGAACTAAAGGAGCTCGCATGAGCACAGTCTAAAAGAATTGATGACAAACACAGTCGTGGCGATACGGCAATTGGTCTTGATGTCTATAGAAACTGTGTTTCGAAAAACTCTCTTAGGTTATGGTAGAAACAGCTTAATTCAAGGTTTTGATTATTGTGGGATTGCAGTTTGATTGAATACTGGACCAGAATAGGAATTTGTATTATTTTAATAATATAATAAAATAATAAAAATAATATATATAATAGTCGTATCGTATCTTAGATTTTTAAAAATTATTGTATTGCCGTATCCTATACGATATCCATATCCGTATCCATGCAACATAGATAGTACATAATTTGATATCTGTGTCGCTCTGAATTAAGTGTTTTTGAACATTTGTAATTGGATAGTTGTTCCACTCTAAAATTAAATTTTGTATTACAATTGTCAAAATTTGTTTTAACTACAGTCCAATTTTTTTTTTCTACAACTCAATCTAAATACGTGTCGGATATGTTTTGCAGGTTGTATTTTTACATGTCGTGCTTAAATTAAAAAAAAAAAACAATCACATTTCGTGTTGGTAATAGCACGTGTGTTACATTGTGACTGATTACGCCAAAACATATAGCGAAAATTACTATCTTTTATGACGGAAAATGACGAAAAGATAATACAAAGCAACCATTTTTCTGATTTATTTAACGCAAACGTTGGAAGCAAATACTTACTGTGTGAAATTACCTGATAATTTGCATATCTCCAATAAGTTCAATGTTAGTTATCTTCACAAGTACTACGAAGAAAATGCAAGCTTGAGGTCAAGCTTCAACCAACCTGAGGAGCTTGACCCAATGCGTATTGAAGACATATTTGATTCAGATTCAGACGTAAATAATGGCCACACCAGATCTAAGCCGATAAAGGATTTATAAGTTCAACTTGAAATTTGATCCAATATAATGGCATGGAGAGTCTTCTAAGAAACAATTAATTGTCTTTTTCTAATACTTTTCTATATTATAACTTAACTGGTACGTGAACTTAAGGAATAAAATCATAACGAGACCGCTTTTTGTCACATGCATCACATGACATAATATTTTCAATCGTAGAATGACATATCTCACGATACACCAGGTACATCACACATGATCAATAAAGATCAATAAAGATAGAGTGTAACTAATTTCATCATAGCAAATTGCTGTTAGTGTGATCTTCCCTCTGTTTTTTTTTGAATGCACGCGGTTCGTAACAAAAGTACAGACGCTACTTCAGGGGAATGATATTAATTTCATCATAGCAAATTGCTGTTAGTGTGATCTTCCCTCTGTTCTTTTTTGAATGCACGCGGTTCGTAACAAAAGTACAGACGCTACTTCAGGGGAATGATATTCATAAAACAAAAGTATAGACGCTACCTCAGATAAAAAAAAAAAGTTATTGGATTGTGCAAGGATTAGTGCAAGAATAACAATTTTTGGATTAGTGATTGAGAATAGTGCTAATCCGAGTGGTTTGAGAATAGTGCTAACTTTGAGCTATTCGGATTAGTAAAAATGTCGTTTGGATTGTATATTTGGAATAGCGACGAAGAGAATGAATAAAATAATGATTAAACTAATTTAACATTTAAACTAATATTATATTGCATTTAATATTTAAACTAATATTATATTACATTAAAGCTGATTTTTTTTAATAAATATAATATTTAAACTAATATTATATTACATTTAACATTTAAACTAATATTATATTACATTTAATATTTAAACTAATAGTATATTATATTTAATACTAATTTAATCTGATATTATATTTATTAATACTAATATAATATAATCTGATATTATATTTATTTAATACAAATATGATATGATATTTATTTAATACTAATATAATATTTAAACTAATATTATATTACATTAAAATTTTAAATTAATATTATATTTATTTGATACTAATATAATATATAAATTAATATTATATTACATTTAATATTTTAAACTAATATTTTATTTAATACTAATCTAATCTAATATTATATATAATACTAATCAATATTTAAACTAATATTGTATTAGATTTAACATTTAAACTAATATTATATTTTATTTAATACTAATCTAATATCATATTATATTTATTTGATACTAATTTAATATTTAAATTAATATTATATTATATTTAGTATTTAATTTAATATTATATTATATTTAATCTAAAATTTTATTTAATATTAATATTTGATATTATATTTATTCAATACTAATCTATTATTTAAATTAATATTATTTTATATTTAATATTCAAACTAATATTTATTTAATACTAATGTAATATAATATAATATAATATTTATTTAATACTAATCAAATATTTTATTTAATATTATTTTAATATTTAAACTAATTCTAATTGAGACGAATGAAAATCATTTTTTTATTAATATCACTAATCCTACTAGCTCTATTTTTGCTATTCCACCATTTCTTTGGATTAGTAGAATAGAGCTATTCTTGAGCTAATCTAATTTTTGAATTTGTGTTTGGATGACTCAAGAATAACAATAGTGGAGCTAATCCAAGAATAGCTCTATTCTTGCACCATCCAAACACACCTTAAGGCAATAACATCTTGTTATCAAACATTTCAGTTGAACATACTTATCATGAGACTGATCATTCTGCCACTTTTTTTTATTAATATCCTAAAAAAATAACAAATATGATCTTAGGCCGAATTTTTTCTTAAAAATGCTCCTACTGCTCAGGGGACGGTTCACTGTGTCTATCTGACCGCTTAGGGAGATGGTGTATTGTGTATCATTTTTGAACCTATTTAACGAACTGAGCCGAATCAAATCGAATTCGAACCTTAATTTCGAATCTTAACGAATCTATGAAACTGTGAATTTGTGAATTTGTCTCAATTTCGAACCGTAACGAATCGAACCGAACCGAATCAAATTCGAACCTGGGTCTTCATTTCAAAACTGGATCATCATTTCGAACCAGTTCAATTCGAACTTTAACGAACTCGGATTCGAACCTGACTAGGTTCGGTTTGGTTTGATTCGTTTTCAGCCCTAACTGGACCGGTAAAAAAAAAAACCGGTTTAAATACAAATTAAGACCGACCATTTCTTAGCCGATCTGAATATTTTTATAAATACCCAATTAAACCAGATATATTTAATATTTTATATTTAATGTCTGGATAATAATAAAAAGGGTGAATTGCTCATGTACCCATTAAAACTTTTCTTATTGCCAATTTCCCCATCAAACTCTCAATATATCTTATTTCCCCATCTAAATTTGAAATCCTTTCCGATTTCCCCTCTTCTTAATTCAATTCAAATAATCATAACTAATTAATCATTAACTTCTTATTAGTAAATTAAAACGACCCTTTACTTATGTTAACTCTCTTTCTCTCCCTGTTCATTAACTCTCTTTCTATGTGCTTGTAACCCTCCATAGCTGACATCTCCCCAAATATTTAAGATCTACATCCGATCGTACCATGCAGACTCTAACAAAAGTAAATTTAATTAAGTTAAAAATTGGTAAAACCACGAGCCCAAAGAGCACATATGAGACAGACGTTGAATCTGAACCAAACGATGCCTAACAATTCAAGCATCGTTTATGAAATGATTGACCAATCTATTAATATTTCATTATATGTTAAATTTACAAATCATTATTCACTTAAATTTTGGGTTACAACTAACTACAAGAAAATCATTCTATTAAAATCTCTAATATCTAGAGATAATTGACAAAAGTAACCATGGATCAGTATCTCAGGCTCTCAGCAATGTGCGGAGCTTCATTTATTGCAGTGAAGAGATTAACTAGCTTCCCATCTCTTGAGCTGGACGGCTCCAGTTTGTTCGTACATGAAAAACTTCGCCTCCAACTTGAATAACATAGTTAATCAACTCCTCTCTCTCTCGAGAGATCAAAATCTCTGTTGATTGGATCTGAGGGGTTGGGTCAGCAATGGCGATTTCTAAGATTCCGGTAGTCTTCTTCCTTTCAGTGAGTAGTATTCTTCTTTGTTCGAAAGTTCAGAGAGAGAAAATAGAAAGATTCAAAAAAAAAACAGGAGCATTGACCTCATAAACACCAATAACGGAAAAATATCTACGAATATTTGGTGCCATGGCCATCTTCTTTCCCCACTACCCACAATGCACCGAGAAAGAGAGAGAGAGTTAAAGAACACAAAGAAAGATGAGTTAACAGAGTTAATTAAGTTAAATGATGACTTTAATTTTCTAATTAGAAGTTAATGATTAAATAGATAAGATCATTTTAGTTAAACTAAAAGGAGGGGAAATATGAAAGAATTTTAAACTTATATGGGGAAATAAGATATAATGAAATTTTGATGGGGAAATTGGCAATTGGAGAAGTTATAATGGGTACATGAGCAATTCTTCCTAATAAAAAAAAGTCGGCATCCTCTGCCCACCGTTGGGCGGGATTTTCCTGTGACAGCTGTCGAATCCTATGGCCTATGCAGTATTAATATATTCCGTTTTATCGTATACCAAGCACACCGTCGAGACCTGTGACACCTGTCATCCTATCGGCTTTTAGCCTTCTCTAATTCTAGGAATATTTTGTCGTCTTTTTATGGTGTCCCTTTAGGTAAAGAATCTGTGTAAACTGTAAAATACCCAGTAACTTACCCGCTACATAAATAACTATATTATATTATGAACAGGAAAACTGCAGTCTTCCATCTCTTCCGTTACAAAAAGGCAGCAAATTTGGGTCCGATGCCCATCGGACTCAAATTTGGATCCGATGGGTTTGATAACCATCTGGTGCACTTTCAGATCCGTGCGCACGGATATTAAATAAAACTTACACGGATATTAAAGTATTGACACAGATCTTAAAGTACATTGAAGGGTTATGGGACCCATCTAACTCAGTTTGAGTCCGATGGGCATCGGACCCAAATTGCTCTTTACAAAAATATCAACACCATCAATAGTTCAATACAAATATAGTTCACTCCAGTCTATCTTACAAAAATATCAACACCATCAATAGTTCAATACAAATATAGTTCACTCCAGTCTATCTTAAATTCTCAATCCCTTCTTCTCGTTTAAGCTGCAATCTCGGATCTGTCGCTCATCTCTCTCTCTAACTCGCTCTATCTCCACAAAAAAAATATGCCTCGGAGCATGCTTTCCGGTTCAATCTCTTCGCCAAAGGTGGATTTCGGTATCGACATGGGCAACTCCTTTCTCAATCACACCGTCGACGGATTTCTCAAAATCGGCGTGGTATTCAATTTCTTCTTCTTTACCTTACTTGATTTTACTTCCTTTTGGATATTTTCATTCGAAATAGTGACCGTATTGAGATGGTTTGATCTTTTCAGGTTGGAGCGGGGAAGGTGGCAGCTGAAGAGACCTTCGAGTGTCTCAGGAGAGGTTTATAGCAATAAAATTATTCATCATTTTCATCAACTTATCATGTTGAAATAATGTGGATTCATGTGTATACATCCTATATCTTTTAATTTGAACAATTGCGTGAGGCCTTAGCAGGATTTAAACTTTGAACCTTTATGTGAGAGTAAAAAGGGCTGCTGCCGTTTGCCAAAAATTTTAATCTGTGTTCAATGCAGCAAGATTCTGCCTTTTCCTTTTAGCAGTGTTTCTTTAGTGCAAATTGGATTTTGTAATCTGGTTCTATCAGTATCGGCGGTGTCTGGAATAACCCTGAAAATGTAGGCTCCCTAGCAATTATGGAAAATTGCTGGAGTAAAATTCAAAAACAGTATTTTACTCAAAATATTAATGTCTAGGCTAGACATCTTTTTTAAATAATGTTGAGTCAAGAATTCTGTAAACTTATTATTGAACTTAAAAAACTCCAGAGATAAAAATGTAATATATTTTCAGATTTTTAGCTGAGAACACTGACCTGGTCTGCAATTAGACTAATAATGCAGTGAATTGAAAGAGAATTAACAAACTATATACTTGTGCAAAAGAATTTCCTTGGAAAAAAAAAATTCAATTTTCATTTCTCTAAGTTGAGCATGATTTTTTTTCAGGGAGCATTTCAAAGGGCAAAGCTGAGCATGCTGTGAGTATTTTTTTTACTTAAATTAGTCTGTTCACCTTTAAATGAATATATTAGGCAGAATAATGTTGTATTATTATATTCTTTTTCTGATTACATATACTGTGATTTATCTTCTCAGTTAAAGAAAATGCTGAAGGAAGGTGCATACTGGGGTAAGTAAGATCCCTTTATAACATGATTTTAAGAAAATGATGAACAGAATAATAAAGTGTGTTCTACTATCTGACATATTGATGAAAAAAATAAGGTGCTGTTGGTGGACTATATGTTGGGGCTGAATATGGAATGGAGAGGATCCGGGGTTGCCGTGATTGGGTAATTAAAATAAACAATTTTTCCTTTTTATAATAAACCTCACAATTTATTATACTTCCAAGTTCGAATTTACATCCAACATTCTCACATTTGCAACAACACTTGATGCTTTTGGTTGTTTTGAAATGACTACCAACAGTTGAAACTGTTGCATGAATGGACCAAAACCCCTTCATTAGTCCCGACTGGTCCGAGCAAAGTATAGTCATAATAAGCTTGCATGAATTTGAACTAGACACAATAATTGCTTGACTTGATTTGTCCAATAATATGGTCTTTAGTAAATGGTAGTAGTAATTCTTTAATGGGCTAAAAGTTCTCAATATTGGTTCAATATGCCTTTCCTATAGAATCTGAAGTCCAGTGGTGATTTACTAATGCCCAAAACTATCTTGGCTTTTAGTTTTTATATATAAGAAAAATGGTATTATTCTTAAATATTTTTGAATTTTGCTTTTACTTGCAAATACTGACCTATATTTCATACTCTTATGACAACGGCAACATGTTTTTTTTGTTTCTTTCCACTGTGTGTTAAAACAGAAAAATGCAATGCTCGGGGGTGCACTGACTGGTGCAGTGATGTCAGCAGTGACCAACAATGGAAAAGACAAGATTGTCAAAGATGCAATTACTGGTGCTGCTGTAGCCACAGCTGCTGAGTTCATTAACTACCTCAATTGAGTTAAATCTTGTTTAATCATATTCATACATTGGCTTGTGTTAGAATGTAACTAATAAGAAATTGCCTGTTTGGTTGAGTTAGAATGTTGTTTGTTTGTTTGTTTGTTGGTTGGTTTCTAGTTGTTTAATAAGGAGATTTTTGGCAACCTGTATAACTGGTCTAGCAAAAGCTTTCCCTTTACCCGTCTCATCTAAATTTGAGCTATGTTCCTTCCGTGTATTTGTGTTTGTAATTTACTAGCTGAATTGAGATGATATAGGCAATAGAGCTCAGTGGTTGATTGATTTGGCTGCCAGTTTAGTTCTGTACATGTTAGGGATAAAACTGGTAAACTTGGATGTTCAGAACGGGTACCCTTTAATGCGCACAATTAGATGGTGCACTCTAAATCTCCACCTTTAGACTATATTTTTCTTAAGTGAGGTTATGGTACTATGCGTAGCGCATATTGGTCTGCACTATGGACTCAAATTTTTTGTTTGAAAGTCCTAACGGTTGATCTGAAATGTTTTACATACTCTTCATATCAAATTGTACTTGTAAACTAAAATTTTCAATTTTTAGAAATTTTCTACTATTCATCTAAAAAAATAGTAGAAATTTTAAAAAAAATGTAAAATTTAGTTTACAAGAATACATATTTATATGGTAACTCTGTTGAACGTTGGTGGCGGTTCCCAACTGTTATCTCCATGTCTTATTTTGGGCTTCTTAATATTTTATTCTGTTTATGGAGCAGAGTATAATTAATGATGCTAGAAACAGCAAACATTGACCTTGATGTAAATTCTCCCTTTTTTTGGATGAGTTTCTTGGGAAAAATAAATTTGTCTAGGACCTTTTGTAACATTCAATTTTCAAAACCATGACCTTTCTTTGTTAAAAACAAGTTTCTATTCCAATATTGTTTCTAATTTTGTACAAAACAAAACTTACCTTGTATATAATTAAAAAAACTGAAAGGAGCATTAGTTATCAACGATAAATTATTAAAACACTGAAGCAAGGTGTTTATACTGCAGGGGTCATGATTAATCTGGTGATACTTCATACCAAATATTACCCAATAATGAATTAATTATTCCATACTTAATTAGCAAACTAATAGTCTAATACTAATTGGTGTGAAATTTATGCATATAAACTTTTCTCTAATAATAACTAAAAACAAGCTAGAATACAAGGGCATAATATTTTATCTGGCATTTTGGAATAATGTTAACAAAAAGAGCCTTCTCTGATATGGCCAGATAAATACATTTCTGATTGACGGTCCTAATATGACTTTAAGAAAAATAACATCATATCATCTTTAATTAGTTCAAGGTATCTATATATGCTCACACATTGTGAGGTCCAAATGCACCTCTTTAAAAATTCTTTCTACTTTCTCTTCCTACAAATTGCAAGGCCCTTCTAAACTGTCATTCAAGCTATATATAGTCAATAGCATATATAGAAACCCCTTAGCAAGTATTACAAAATCAATATTCTACTAATTAAATTACAACATGTCTTGCTGCGGAGGTAAATGCACTTGCTGCACCTGAATCTCTTATTCTCCTTTTCCTCAAATTTTAATTTTATTCTTGGGTCAAAATCTACTTGCTTGTATATTAATTAATTAACAAGTCAACTATATATATATATGGATAAAAATGTATAATTACTCCTCTCAATAACAAATCAACTATGGAGAAATTATGTGTAATTACTCCTCTCAATAACAAGTCAACTATGGAGAAATAATGTATAATTACTCCTCTCAATAACAGATCAACTATGGAGAAATAATGTATAATTACTCCTCTCAATAACAAGTCAACTAGGATAGTATTTTAACTTAATTTGTATCCTTACATTACTCTTCTCAGTAACATTTACTAATAAAAATGGCAGATGCAACGCATATTCAATTGTTGAGGGGGCAGACACAACCCAGACCATGATTTACACAGCTGCTCCTCTCAAGGGCTATGTAGTTATTTATCCTTTACACTTCAAATCTTGAAATGATTTGATGTCTATATGTTTCTTCTCTTTTTTATTTATTATTTACTTGGAGTTTCAACTTTCATGTGTAATCATCTTAAGTCTTATCTTTAAACTTTTAGGCAATTTGAAGGGCTCGGGTTGGCAACTGGATCGGAATGCGGAGCTCCCAGATGCAAGTGTGGATCTGGCTGCAGCTGCGACTCCTGCGGTTGCAACTAGAACACAAATATTTGAATTGAAGAGAGATGAAGGCATGAAGCTAGTAATGTGTCTCAATAGGAATTCGTATCCAGTGTAGTATTGCAAAAGGAATCTTTTAAAATGATTCCCTTTTGCATGGATTTGGACCGTTATTTTAACTTCGCACGAATCTTAAAGTCCAATAATACTGCCCCCTATTTTTCCCCGAATCTCAAACCGACTGGGATTTAATCTCAAACCGTTAAGTGATGCGCATCCTCTGTAGTAATAGAGAGGATACGAATCCGTCTCAATAGTAGTTACTCTCTTCATTGGCCTTTGGGTTGGAACAGTATGAAATATAGTTGTATTAAATAAGAGGAGAATGAAAAGGCCTTAGCATGGCATTGACACTTCCCAATGTTATAAGATAGGATTGTTAATAGTACTTAATACAGTATGCTGAATTTTATGGAAACATAGAAATAAAGTTTCCTTTAATGATTCAAATATTAAATCAGTTAGAAACTTAATTCTTAACATCAAATCTCTTGTTTTATACTAGACAGGGCCAGCTAAGAAGAAAGTGAAGCAAGCAGCAGCTGGCTGGATGTCTATCATTGAGGATGCCATCCCTTTGAATGGTATTCCACCAAACATGGAGCTGGTACTACACAGGGGAGTGCCAGATGCAGATGAATAAAGACTTCTTCTGGTGTTTCTTCTTTAGTATCTAGAATAACAACTCTACTTTTAGCAAATTGTCTAACTTTAGTTTTTTACTTATACTTTTGGCTGCTAGATTCATTCTTAGTGTGGGATGTTATGTTGCTGTTATGGTTCCTATACTTTTGGAGGTTTTTGTTCCAGCTTGCCAGGGAGTGATTCCTGACAAAACTGTTTCCTGTAATTATGATTTCCTTAATGGAATGAGTCTTCTGACTTTTTTTTTTTTTTTTAAAGGCCTTAGCATTAACTATTTTTGTGTGATATTCTCCTTGACATACATTTTTAGTATAAATATTGCCTACTTATAAAAATAATAAAAAGTATTTAATAAAGATAAAATTTGATCTATAAATTATTTATTATATAGAGATCATGCATATTGAAAGGTTCATATCAAATATTTAAAATATAAAATAAAAATATTAGTTCACAGTAGAGATTAATAAGCGCTGTACACAGTGCTGTCGCCTCAATAAGAAAATGTTAGAGGGCCTTATTACTTTATCAGATACAGATTATGCCGGTTAAGTGGGCGGGTGACGGAAAATGAAAAATCCAAAATCCAAAATCCAAATACATCCATTCATTCTGGACCCGATCTGCTAACATATTTACGGGTACCCGCATTGACTAAGTCAACACTCCACCCCATCCACCCTTCTTCTCCCCTAATCCAATATTCCAATCCTCCTCATTTCAAAATTTTAACGCCAGTAATGGCCATAACGGCCTTAACGGCGAGCGCCGCTCTCCGTTACAACGACCCCAAGCCCACTCGCATCTCCACGAAGCGTCCTCGGACTCCTTCCAAGCTGTTGCAACAGGTCTCCCATCTTTGCACCCAGAAACGCCTGTCTGACGCCGTTCGTCTCATTACCACCTCTCCAAAACCCGACGTAGATTCAATCAGTCTAATCCTCCAATCATGTGGCTCGATTCGTGACCTGGAATTGGGTAAAAAGATTCACAAGTTCATCTCCTCTGATCCAAGGTTATCGACCCATGTTGTGCTCACGACCCGCCTTATGACTATGTACGCTATGTGTGGTTCCGTATCAGAATCGAGGTCCGTATTTGATTCATTGGACGAGAGAAATCTATTTCAATGGAATGCTATGATTAGTTCGTACACACGAAATGATTGTTTTGATGAAGCGATAGATGTTTTTCTGAAACTGTTGTTAGAGACAGATTTGAAACCCGATGATTTTACATTTCCTTGCGTAATGAAATCATGTGGGCTAATTTCGGATTTAGGTTTTGGACAGCAGGTGCATGGGATGGGTTTGAAGCTTGGTTTGGGGTCAACCGACACCTTCGTTTGCAATACTTTGATGTATATGTATGGTAAGTGCGGGCTTGTTGGTGGTGCTTTGAAGGTTTTTGACAGAATGCCTCAGAGAAATCTCGTTACATGGAACACCATGCTAGGCGTATTCTCTGAGAACAAACTGTCTAACAAAGTGATAGATTTATTTGTGGAAATGCTAGACATAGGGTGCAAAGAAGAAATTAGACCAGATGAGGCAACATTAGTGACCGTGCTGCCAGTCTGCTCAGCTAAAGGATGGATCGAAATAGGCGAATCAATTCATGGATTAGCCATTAAGCTAGGTTTGGATTCCTATGTGAGAGTCAATAATGCATTAATGGACATGTATTCGAAGTGTGGCTTCTTATTAGAAGCTGAGCACCTCTTTTTCTCAGAAGACAAACTTCACCGAAGCCTGGTGACTTGGAATGCCATGATTGGTGGATATGCAAGAAATGGTGATATTTTAAGCTCCTTCAACCTCTTCCGTTCGATGAACTCAACAAATAACCTAAAGGCTAATGAAATCACGATTTTGAATATTTTACCAGTTTGCTTGGAACCGACTGAGTTAAATAAGCTAAAAGAAATGCATTGTTTCTTGATCAGAAATGAATTGCAAGATACCCATGAACTAGTAATAAATGCCTTAGTTTCTGCCTACGCGAAATGCGGGTCCCTTGAGTATGCAGTTAGGGTTTTTGATAGCACCCATATTCAGACTGTAAATTTATGGAATGCTCTGATCGGTGGCTTTGCACAGAATGGCGATCCAGAAAATGCAGTACAATTTTTCTTCACTATGAAAGCTGATGGGTTTGAGCCTGATTGGTACACTATTGGTAGTCTATTATCAGCTTGTGCTCACTTGAAGAATCTCTATCATTGCAAGTCGATCCATGGATATGTTATTAGAAATGGGTTAGAGAGAGATTCTTTTATTACAACATCACTTCTGTATGCTTACATACAATGTGGTATGGTATCAACAGCTAGGATTTTATTTGATTTAATGAAGGAACCAGATATGGTTGCTTGGAATGCCATGCTTACAGGTTATGCTCAAAATGGATTACCTTTTAACTCGCTCGATCTATTTAGAAAAATGCAATTGTATCATGATACTAAACCATCTACAGTTGCCACCGTAAGTGCGTTAATGGCTTGTACGGACTTATGCATACCACGGCTAGGTAGAGAATTGCATGGTTTTGCATTGAGAAATGGGTACACTGACGATGAATTCATTGGAAGCTCAATAATAGATATGTATGCGAAATGTGGTTTGGTAGAAGAATCTAGAAGCTTCTTTGATAGAATTAGGCAGAAAGACTTGGTTCATTGGACTGTGATGCTAACGGGTTACGGTGTAAATGGGTTTGGTAAGAAAGCAGTTGAATTATACAAAGAGATGCAAAGAGAAGGGCTTAAGCCCGATGAGTACACATGTATCGGTCTATTAATGGCATGTGGTCATTCAGGGATGGTACAAGAGGGTTTGAATTACTTTGAAGAAATGAAAAATATTCATGGTCTGGAACCTAAGTTGGAACACTATGCATGTGTAGTTGACATGCTTGGCCGTGCTGGACGATTGAATGATGCCGCTAAGCTGCTCGTTGAAATGCTTGAGAAACCAGATGGAAAACTTTTAAGTTCCTTACTTGGTGCGTGTAAAATTCATGGAGACTTCAGCCTGGGAGAGAAAGTATTAAATAAGCTTTTAGAATTGGAACCAGATAAATCGGAGCATTATGTATTAGCTTCTAACCTCTATGCGAGTTTTGGTAAATGGGATGATGTTAGAAGAATTAGGGGTAAAATTAAAGAAGGGGGTCTGTACAAAGACCCGGGATATAGTTGGATTGAGATAGATGGCAGGGTTTATTCCTTCCTAGCAGGAGATAACAATGGGTTTATTCCTGAAATGGATGAAATTAGAGAAGTTTGGCGCCGTTTAGAGGACCAAATATGCAAAATTGGATATGTCCCAGATACCAGTGTTGTATTGCATGATGTGCATGAGGAAGAGAAATTGGAAAAGTTGAGGGGGCATAGTGAGAAATTGGCAATTTCCTTCGGTTTGTTGAGAAGTAAAGGAAAGGTAAAGAAATTAAGGGTTTATAAGAATATTCGAATGTGCAAGGATTGTCATAGTGCGTTTAAGTTTGTGACTAAGGTTATGGGGAAGGAGATTGTAATTAGAGATAACAAGAGATTTCACCACTTCAGAGATGGTCTGTGTTCATGCGGGGATTATTGGTGATTTAGCAGTGGATAATTTTCTGGGGCTGTGTAGCAAAATTCTGGTGATTTCATATTTTCATTGTAGTAGTTCACCTGCTGATAACTGAAGCTGAGGTACTCACGTGTAAATAACAACTACAAGGAATATATAGCGACTATACTAGAGAATTAACTGTATACAATCATGTAGCTGTGTCCAACAAGTTACTTTGATTAAGAAAATGAGAGAAGAAAATTATCATTTTCCTTGTGAAAAAATGTTAAATTAATGGCTATTATTGCATAGGCGATGCGTCATAGCCAGGCCAAATTAGTTGATTTAATCATGCGCACGTGACTTGGCGGCGGTTTGTCCGGTCAGGTGACGGAAGGTCACGTGAGATTTAGTCAAAGGGTAACAATCTATCAATCTACGAGGTCTATTTTATCATGGCTGGGCACTACATCCAACTGGGAATTAAAGTATTTTTTTCAACCACCTAATTTGTGCCAACAGCTTGTGCATATATAATTATATCTGAAAAGAAATCTCGTGCATAATTTAGTATGAAAACAATTAAGAGAAGAAAGATTTAGGAGATTTTAAAATATGGCCAGATTTTGTGCAACACTATTATATAAGAGCAAATTATGTGGTGGTGGATAGTTTGAGAATTCGGATTAGATTATCTGACAGTCAATACTTTTAAGGCTTCAAATGTGACTTGACTGATATTTTTAGTAAAATTATTTACATTCCTATATTTAATATAATTCTTAATTATAGTAAGCTAGGCATCATGTTTTGTATTGAGTGTATTTTCATACTACAGTCTACAGAGTAACAATATGATAAACTGATCATAATCCACTAATTAAAAATCTTCATACAAGATATACTGTATCAAATTAATACTACTGGTACACGGCAGTAGTCTAGAACGTGTAGCATTGTACCGTAGAAAAACACAAGCGAAACCTTCGGAATATATTGCTGATAAAGCTGTCAAGCAAAATAAAATCTAATTAACTTTCAACCAACAATTAAAAAAATAGGAAAGAGAAAAAAATAAAACCTGCCCATCAAAAGTCAAACATTAAAAAATTATATGAACTGTCGCCTAGTAACTTCTCCACGTAAAAGCCTCTAGATATTGAATATTATAAGCAGGGCCATTTCTCTTTGTCAACTCCTACATAACTAAATAAACTAACCTTCTGTCACCTCCATTTCAAATCTTCTTTTCCTCAAAAAGTCAACTCTCCTCTTTTCTCTACCCCTCTTGCCTCTTTCTATCTTTAATCTCCAAAACTTCAAGCAAACCCTATCTTTGTTGGTTTCTCTCTCCAAAATGGGCAACACTGTGGTAAAGCTAACCCCATGCCTCGCCGGATGTGAAGCAGACGAAAGTGCACCACAGCCCCAGAGCCAATGGCCGGTACCGGCCACAACTGTTGCACCCGATGAAGAGGGAATAGGGCAAACAATTATCTTCAAACGGGATTCTGACACCACTACTTCCATGCCGTTCCAAGCCATCCATTGTGTTTCGATCGGTGCCAACCAGCTGACACCTTCATCCATACCTTCTTCCATCATGAATGAATATTCCTTGTCCTTTTCATCTTCCTTCGACAGATCAAGTTCTTTCTCTTCCTTTGCACTTCACCCCTCCTCCTCCTCGTTTTCCTCTTCTGATCCTTCCTACTCCGGCATTCTTGTCAGAAGCGACTCAAAGACCATTCTTCAAGAGATTCAGGCTGCAAGGGATCGGAGGATCCAGGAAAAGAAAGAGAATCCCTCTCTTCTGCGTCGCTTCACAAGCGCTGTATCAACACGTATCAAAAAATTCAAGGGGCTATCAGTGTGTGCCTCTGTTGCTGGCACATTTCAAGAGCCTTGCGATGAGGGGAAGAGTGATCCAGGGGCCGTACACTGGGCCCAGGGAAAGGCGGGTGAGGATCGGGTTCACGTGGTGTACTCGGAGGAACACCAATTGCTCTTTGTTGGAATATATGATGGTTTTAATGGCCCCGATGCGCCTGATTTCCTATTGGCCAATCTATACCAGGATATCTTGTTTGAGCTTGAAGACATTCAATGGGAACAACAGCAGCACCAACTGGTAATATTACTAGACAAAGAAACATTAGTTTCCCTATTTCTTGCTTGCATATGCTTACCAATTCTAAATTAATAAAAATAATATTTGATCACATCGATCATATAGTATAATATGCATATTACACTTTTATCCTATATAATGTTCTTAAATGGCAAACTCTGTATATGTTATATAAATTAATTTTTTGCAAGCTTTAATTGAATGCCTGTTATAGGAAAATGTACTATCAAATTAAAGGTGATAATTGTACCATTTTGACTAATTATCATTATCTTGAAGGGGGTTTGCTTATATAAGGAGTCCAAAGATATACGAGTACTTACGATAATGCATCATATCATAACATTGTTGATTAAGAAACTGATCATCACTTGACAGTTAAACTAGAACAATTGATCATCTTGTTGTTATACTTCGACACAAGTTCTCCATCTCTAATCAACCTCCAGTATTTCCCTTTATAAATTAATTTCTATAATCTCTCAATCTATACAGGTACTGGATGCAATGTCAAGTGCATTGAAACGAGCAGATGAGGAATACCTCAGCATGGCTGACACAAACCCAGAGCTGGCAGTAGTGGGGTCATGTGTGCTAGTGATGCTAATGAAGGGGGAGGATTTGTACGTGATGAATGTTGGGGACAGCCGTGCCGTGCTGGCACAGAAAGCTGAGCCCGATCTGTCAGGTGTGCTTGGGAGGGCTGATGAGGACTTAGAGAGATTAAAGGTTGAGATAATGCGCCAGCTCGAGGCCTATGAACGGGACAATTTGTCAGGTTTGGTTGCTATACAGCTGACCATGGATCACACCACTGCTGTCTATCAGGTAAAAATGAAATTGTTTAAGGAGGGATATAATACATGTCTTGCGATAATTTTATTAATTTGGCGCTTGATTTGCAAAATCTTAAGAGAAATTAATGTATGGTTTTACCGTGCACGTGTTCTTTCTCAGGTATCACACAGTATATATTAGTGGGTATATATGATGAGATATATACATATACAATTAGCATGATCATTTTTGGAACAGAAAGGCCAGCTTGTTATATATATTCCTTGCATGTCAAAAATTTAACATGACAGACATGAAATTTTCAGCTGCAATCTGATATATATAGACACATGCAGAACATAAACTTCATTTTTTTCTATTAAGAGAAGCATTTGTTGTTCTATCATCATCATCATCATCATCATTAATAAGGACATAATTTTGGTATTCAATTAAATTTAATTTGGTTTTGATTTGTACGGGATTGTTAAACAGGAGGTCAGAAGGATAAGAAGTGAGCATCTCGATGATCCATGCCCAGTTTCGAAGGGTAGAGTTAAGGGCACTTTGAAGGTCACGCGAGCTTTTGGTGCCGGTTTTCTAAAACAGGTAACTACTCCAAGCATTCTACGTGTGTTTGTGTTAGGATTTGCTGTTTACACATACTTCACATAAAAAGCTTCTTGTTATAAGTATGTCATTAAACTTAATTGGACAAAGAATACAAATGACATTAAATTTTTATTAAAAGTCCAACTGTTATTCAATTTCTGTTAACTTCTCATCAAATTTAATTAGCATCCAGGATCCAGACCAAAATCTGATTCTAGGATAAAATTGTAAAATTTTACTTGGAGAATAAAAACCTGGAAAATTTTTAATCTTAGATGGAACTTTATTTTTTAGTTTGTAAAATTAATTTGGTCATAAATAATGCTGTGTGTACTGTGCAAGGACATATTTCTATATGGATTAGCATGTGGTTACACTGACGTGATTTCTACTGATTTATACAATACCTATTATTACAATATATGAATATGCACCACTCTCTATCATAATTCTGTTACTATTTGACTGTTTTCGTGTGGACTGGTTAATTGCCAGTGGTTACTTTTGTCATTGCTGTTGTACAAATCAATTTTTGTTGCAAACTCGCAATGGGGCAATATCTTTTTATTCTAAATGTTTATCAACTTGGTTTCCTTATCAATACTGATCTATAATAAAAATATTATGCTGGTGCACTCAGGATTTAAATTTATTCAGCTATATATATGTACCCAAGGAGTTCACATGTAGCAGCAAATTTACTAATAATCAATTTGTCACTCTAAACAATAGCTATTATAATTGTAACAAACTTACATTATATGCGCTTGCATTTGTAATCAAAATTTCTGCGAGACAATACATGCTACATATATACTACAGCACCAACTAACATCTATCATTTTGGCAGCCGAAATATAACAGGGCGATTCTCGAAGTGTACAAGGTAGATTACATCGGAACCTCTCCGTACATAAACTGCAACCCGTATTTGCGACACCACAAACTGGACAAAAGGGATAGGTTTCTCATTCTATCCTCCGATGGCCTGTATGATCACTTCAGAAACGATGAGGTCGTTACTCAGGTTGAGATGTTCACTTCCATGCATCCCGAGGCAGATCCTGCTCATCACCTTGCCGAGCTAATCCTTCGACGTGCTGCATTAAAAGCAGGTATAAATACAATCAATGCTAATTAATGAGATATCTAAGCTGCAAAAAAAAAAGGTTATGGATTAAGGGTAGCGTTCTTGTACTTTAACAGAAATGCACCATATATATCACCCCCCCCCCCCTCTTTTTTTCCCTCAAGTATATATGCACTTGAACGCGTATCCTCTGCATTAACTCAAAAGGGAATCTTTTGCGTTAATAAATCTTAATCGTCCGATTTGCTTTAAGATTCATGCAAACTAGATCCGCACTAATATTGAAAAGCCCCCTATGTCATAGGAAGGAGCCGGATTGGCTCCGTTTAAAATCAAACGGTTGGGATTCATTAACTCAAAAGATTCCTTTTTGAGTTAATGCCGAGGATACGCGTTCGTATGCACTTAGGTGTGTTCGGCCGCTCCACTATTCCCATGGAGGAAAAAAAATTCAGTTCAATTCCCACTGAATTGAATTTTTTTTTTCCACGTGAACATTAATTTTTAGTTCAACTCTTGTGCTCATGCCCATTCCCAATGGTCCGCCGAACAAGCCCTTATTCTCTATTCAGAAGTCATTTTATTGAATACATAAATATAGTTGTAGTTCTACTTCTAAAAGCCATACCTTTTCTATTATTTTGTTTGGTGATTAATTATATGCAGTCATTAATTAATTAATTACCAAGTTTTTTTTTTTGTAAAAAATAATAATAAATTTTATTTTAAAAATTAATTTCAGGAAAGGATGTGAATGATTTAATTGGGCTGCCGCAAGGGGAAAGGAGGAAGTACCATGATGATGTTTCTATTGTAATTATATCTTTGGATGGAAAGATTTGGAGATCTTCGCCGTGTTTAGATGAAAGAAACAATGGTACTGTATAGTATTCAATTGTTGATCGAGGATGTGAGAGAATCTGTTAATGAGATGATCATACTATAGAGTATATATATACCGTTTTAATTAGATATATAATTAATATAGTTCGATTCATATCTTCGGTGCTATTAATTATCTACATGGAACATTTTATTTTGCTCAATTTATAGGAGGTTTGGGGTGGTTCTATTTTTTCTTTTTCATCTTTTTTGTCCTGATCTTATTTTTATATATATTATTTCATTGTATAGTATATATAGGAGGAGAGACGAACTTTTGTAGTTTAAAATTTAAAAAATATATAGATAGAGGCTTTAAATATACAAACTTCTTTTCTAAATAGCTAGATTAGATCTTTTGATACGAGTCTCCACTGTTGAATTATATATATTTTATATGATTAAATAACATCTCATGTTACACAAAAGTAATATTATATATGAAGGTACATAACACCCCCCCCCCCCCCCCCCCCCCCACACACACACACACTGACATTTTCATGACAAATAGATACTTCAGAAATTAAATGAGATCATTTGCAAAATAATAAATGGACCTTTGATACATACATTTTATCATGAGACAAATCTAGAGTTATTATTTCACTAATACTAGAGATTGGGAAAAAAAAAATAGATTCCTCATTATCTTGTTAATAGTCAAAACCTTGTCAAAGAGCTCAATGCTTCAATTTGATTGGGATATCACTGGTGAATAAAACATAATAACCAAGTGATGGCGAAGATTCTGTGATAATTTTGTTTTAAATAGAAAGTTATTATTAGATAAATGTGGCAATTTCTTATATATACAGAGATTAAATTAAGATACATTCTTCCTTAGCGTACATTTCATAATTAAAATATGAAATTGAGATGTTGTTAAAATTTTTATCCATAAACAATTCATTTTCTATCCTTCCAGAACTGTTATTATCAGAATGTTCATTTATAAAATGTGTAGTAAAACTTGAAAAATAATTATTACTTATTGACGCATGCTATAGATTTATATCTCTATTTTACAAAAGTTTAAAGTTGATTCGAACAGTTAAACATAATTTGCATATAAAACTAGAGTTGGAAACCAAATTTAATATTTTCTTAGAACATTTTTCTATATATTACATATATAGAAAATCACTACTTTCGGATGGTCCAAAACTTTTAGATCAAGTGAGTTTCTACCTATGTAAAAATATAGTAAAAAAATTCTAAAATTCTAAAATTTGATATCCAAGTACATTTTTAGATCAAGTAATTTTACTATTTAACTTTGAAAATAGAAATATAAATACATAACATGAATCAGCAGTAGCAATAGCGTTTAGCGCGTAGCGGCAATAACAGTCAGCTATTACAGTTATAACGATCGTACCTGAAATAGCACACTTTTATCTCATAGCGTAGTTTTTATGGTCTGAAAAAACTATAGCGCAGCTATAGCTAGCTATTTAGAACACTAAAAACAACTATTCTATATAAAAGTAAATTAAAGCAATTTAATGATAATTGGTACGAACAAGGTTTAATTAATTAACGATTATTTACCTATGAAGAGTGGTGCCAAGGTATTTGGCTTGCGTTTTTGTAACAAAAATGAATCAATGAATCGCTTGTTTATTGATCATTCCTTTCCTCAGTGTTTATTAGATTGGATTTCTTTATATAACATTTTTCTTAATTTAACAAGATAGATGATTTTTGAACGTCAGATGCGTTTTTTTTCTTCTAAAAGATATAGTTAAATAGTAGAATAGATAAGAGACGGAGTATATTGTGGATTATTTAGACTAATTAATAAGATGAGCATTGTGGACTATATATTTAGACTCAAAATAATGATTATCTTGTGGAGATTTCATTATCTTGGGGTGTATTATTTTTTGTTTAAAGATCATTACCTACTATAGATACCAGTTCTTATTTTCTCATGCGTGGGACCCCTAATCCAATTGAATTTATGTCAAGGTTTTTTTTAAAAAAAAAAATATGGGTCCGCCGATTAAATTAGCGGACGTGGTAAGTTTTGAATTTTATAGAAATAATGGTTTTTTTTAATATAGTATAAATAAAAGTTTCGGCATGTTTGTATAATTGTATCACTTGGACTTTGTAGTAATTTATAATTTTTTAATGAAAACGAAAGACAGTTTTACTAATTTTAATTTAATAACATAATTATTTTTGGATAAAGTTCTCATAATTAACTTTAACAAAAAAAAACAAATAATAATTAATTTTGAACACTTGTTTAATGTTAAATATGCAACAACATTAAATCTAAATATTACAGAAGTGAATGGGATTGAAATTCAATGAATTGATTGCTAAGATTCATGAACCCGCTTCACGAAACACTCCCATTAAAATGTAACAGAGATCCACATCTTCTTTGAAAATGAAGTCCACTCCCCCTTCGATTTCGTCGCATGGTAGGTAGAACCGTAGAAGAACAGCTGAACATGTTTAGCAACAGCAATCAGATCTAAAAGATCCAAACGAAGAAATGGCAGCGACTCGCCTGCGTCTCCACCACTTATGGAGGCTGCGTGGCGGATCCGCCACCACTTCCGCCGTAGTGGGTCTCGTATTCCTCGTCTTCTCCGCCGTGGGGTTATTTATGCTCACCTCTAGGTCGCCGGAATCCGCACTTAATAGCATTGAGTCTATCCTAGTCGATCTAACCCTTGTAAACAATGCAAAGGAGAAAGGAGCATGTAAGTAGATACGTAATTTAGTTTTATTTTTGTTTGTATAGTTGTGAAATGTTCAGTTGGGGTCAGTCATTTCATTGTTGCTGTTATGAGTTTGACTATGCTTGTATATACAATGGTGCATCCTTTATTCATTGTGATGCAATTAATGTTCTAGAGTAGAGATTTATGCCAATCCAGATAATGTTCAGGTAACAGAAAATGTCTTTAGTGATTATTAGATATTTGGTATCAATTTAATGCCTCACTTTTGGAATACATCAATTAAGCAGCCAGCAAGGTTGATTTTTTTTTAATGTCTTCCCTTAATAGGCAGTGTCTCATTCTGAGCTATCTAATTCTATATATATACCATTTGTGCCCACATATAAACAGTACAAATTATCGAATTTCTTTTGTTTTTTATAGCAAAAAAAATTAGATTCTTCGATAGTTAATAAGGTTAATCACTTAATCGGGCTTATCAATATGGAAGTCTATAAAGTTTGGTGGAATTTTGTGGCAGATATGTCAATCACCGATTGTAAGTTCAGCTATAGGTCTCAGTCTCTTAGCCAAACTAGTGTAACTGCTAATTAATTCTGAAGTTTGCATTTGGATGCTTATTTGCTTATTTTCTTTTTGGTAGTGTGCTTGGATGGGACCCTACCAGGTTATCATTTTCTGAAAGGATTTGGTTCTGGTGCTGATAACTGGCTAATTCACCTAGAGGTATTCTAAATCAGAGCTACTCGATATACTGATACTTAACCTGTTATCAAAACCAGTATGGGAAACTTACCTCTGTTCAAAGATGTCTCATCCAAAATGTCATAGTTCCACCCAGATGAAATTAACTTTGGTCCCATTTTGGGTTTAATTAGTTTAGTCCTGAAACTATTAATTCAAGCAATTTCATCCTAAGGTGCAACATGATTTTCTTAGTAGTTGTGCTATAATGTTGTTGACTCAGCATGAGTACTATGTACAAAAGAAATGGAGAATGATATTGATCTTGGCCTTACATTGCTCCATTTCGGCCATATACAAAAGTGTTAACACCCCATATACTTTCTAATTTCACTGAAAACAAAAAATGATGTATCTGGATCTTATTGAACATCCCATGCATATTTAGACCACAGGTTTCAGGTTGAAATGTACATTGCACATGATAGGACCTAAAACTGTCATATTTTAAAGGATAGTGGTCAATCTTGATCTGGACTGATATGGAATAGGGTGCAAATCTGCCTGAAAAGGTCAATTAAAGTCCATGCTTGAAGTGGCATAGAATCTGGTGCTGGATTGAAATACTATGTCCACATCAACTCTGCAACTTGTATGGTCTATAGCGTAACCTCGGACAATTTTAATACATAAACTGTTGCATGAAAGCACATTGATATATCATAATCTATTGGGATATTAATATCATTTTATTCAATAGTTTAAGGACCTAATTTGGTGCATATTGATACAGGGAGGATTAAATTGTTTTTTCCTGCATAGTTTTTGGGAGAAATTATGGATTTACTATTCACCTGTGTAGTAACTGCAAGAAAGTATCTATGTTAGGGTCTGTTTTATTTTATAATCATGTTTCTAAATCTCGTGGGTCAAAAGTTATAGGGAGGAGGGTGGTGCCGTAATTTGGAATCATGTAGTGCGCAAGCAGACAGAACTGGGTTCGTCAAACCATATGGAGAAACAAGTTCCCTTTATTGGCATTTTAAGCAATATTCCTTCCCAAAATCCTGGTAATTAATTGATTTTTTTCTGTAGTACATATGAGAAGATTGCATAAAAGCCAAGAAAAACAAAATCAACAATATTATGAGCTATGATTTTCTGTTGCAGATTTTTATAACTGGAACAAAGTCAAGGCGAGGTACTGTGACGGTGCCTCTTTTTCAGGGGACGTAGAGACTACTGAACAGGTATTCATTTCTTTACTGATTAACACGCACTGGGGTTGTACCTAGAGGTGCTATGTCCTAAACTGCACCCTAGCTCCAACCAAATAATACCTGTTGTGGTTAGTCATATAATTCAAAAACCAATAAGTTTTATATGATTGCTAAAAATAATTTATTTTTACTTCTACCTACCAGCCCCAGTTTTTAGAATAGAATATTGCATTTTGAACTTACACGTATATCCACTTGAGTCCCTGTAAAGCATCTAATTCGATTTTTCCTACTCCCCAGAATTGCAAAAGTATTTCTTACATTAATTGCATGCTTAACTGATGTAAATAATAACTCAAATTGAGAAGCACAAGTACATACTAAACCAAACCCCATAATATGCATATTGGTAACAGGAACCAATCCACTTCAATGGCACCACCAATGATTCCTGAGGCAGGGTCAATCAGCTAAAACAGTAACTTACATCTTGAACTTATTATTATTGTAGAAAGGAACTACATTGTACTTTAGAGGCCAGCGTATTTGGGAGGCAATTATGGACGACCTTTTACTCAAGGGGCTTGCTAATGCTAAAAAGGCATTATTCCTATTCTAAAACTTTTGTAATATTTATGTTCATGGTGATTCTAGTGTACATCCCAGTTTTAAGTTACATCATGTATTAACAATGCATTCAATGGCTATAATTGAACTTGAGAGATAAATTTCCCTCTTTATTCAGGATAAATGAATTTTTCATCAGTTTACTTCTTTAATAAGTTTATTACAAGTTCTTTTTTTTTAAGGAAAATCAGTTTATTACAAGTACATTGAACAAAAATGTCTGCCTTGAATATAAAGATTAATGGAAGATAAAACATTTTGGAGATCAAAGTTTTGGACTAATTAATGGGATTGTGATACAAATTTCCTTGTATAGAAAGATAATGTTCTACCCTTTACAGAAATAGCTATTATTCATGATGTTAGCTAATACAGGATGTTCCTTAAAACTTTGATGTACACTAGAATTATCTGTATGTTCACATTTCCTTGGAAGTAATAGAGGTAGTGAATAATTTTATTATTTTTAGGCACTTCTGACAGGATGCTCTGCTGGGGGGCTAGCCACCTACATACATTGTGATGATTTCGAAGCACTTTTGCCAAAGGCAGAGACTGTAAAGTGCATGTCTGATGGCGGATTCTTCCTTGATGTGTATGTTTTTCCTTAAAAAACATTTTTGATTAAGTAATTTGCTATTTTTGTTTATTTTTATCTGCTTTGATTTGCTTTACAAAGACTATATTTATAACATAGTTCACCAAGTGAACAAGCATAGTCCTAGATATGGTAAGCTTGAGGTTATTTTATATATTTTCCCCATTAATTACAGGAATGATATCTCTGGGAGAAGGTCAATGTATGATTTCTATAATGAGGTTGTCCACCTTCAGGTGTGTGCCTATTGGACCTTTTGTATTTTTCCTTTTTCTTTCTAAGCTTTTTTTATTTATTTTAATCACGATCTTCACTGTATCATATATGATCTAGTTGTAAATCATCATTTGTTTTTATCTGATTACCTTCTTTTGTTGTGGATTTCTTACTTTATTAAATTAATCAAACTATGTCAGGATGTAGGAAAAAGATTCCCAGATTGCATTTCCAGAATGGATGCCACAAAGGTCCGCCATCTCTATACTCTCTCTCCAATTTATTACTTCTTTTGTTTTGTGTGGTAGAAAACTGGGAATCAGCCCCAATATCTCCTTATTCTCATGTTTTTCTTATTCCAAATCAGATTCTTTGTTAATAGTTATGTGATTATCTCTTGCTATATATGATTTTTGGTTATTATTTCTTATTTCAGTGTTTCTTTCCTGAAGAAATCATAAAGAAGATTAGAACCCCTCTCTTTATTCTCAACCCAGCCTATGACGCTTGGCAGGTATAATTGTATTATTTTCCTTTTTTTGTTGTCAATAACTATTGTTACACCAGCTATCCACAATTTAATCAATAACTCAAATATATAATTACAGGTACAACATGTGATCACTCCGGATGTTTCTGGCCCCTCAACCTCCTGGAGAAGCTGCAGATTAGACATTAAAAAATGTGATTCTAACCAAATCAAAGTTCTTCAAGGTGCTAATATTAGTTTGCTTTATTTATTTTATACGAGTTCGGGTAAAATTTAGTATGTGCTGAAGGCAAATACAACTGCAGGGATGAGAACAGCACTGCTTGATGGCATCAGGGGTGTTACAGAGAAAAAGGATTGGGGAATTTTTGTTGATTCCTGTTTTATACATTGTCAATCTCTGAAGGACTACTTGTGGCACTCTCCCAACTCCCCTCGAATCAATAACAAGGTAGATTTTTGTAAGATACAATAACGTGCCACTGATATATACATTTACTGCTGAAATATCAGGGATAACCTCATATGTAAGGTACAATACCCATCTAGTACTGCTGCACCCGTATCAGCTACAATACACATCCAGTGCACATGTTCCAATCGGGGTAGCTAGTTAATCGAGGCGGTGCATTAGGTTTAACGTGTTGGATTTAGCTAAGCTTTCATGATTGGCTGTGGTTGATAGTGTGTACAATTGTTGGGTTGGATGTGTTGTGCCTTACTATGAATATAAACTGTGTTATTTGGGTTGGGATTTTGCCAATCCATAACCAGCATTGTAAATCTCTGAGCATTATATATACATTTACTGCTGAAATATCAGGGATAACCTCATATGTAAGGTACAATACCCATCTAGTACTGCTGCACCCGTATCAGCTACAATACACATCCAGTGCACATGTTCCAATCGGGGTAGCTAGTTAATCGAGGCGGTGCATTAGGTTTAACGTGTTGGATTTAGCTAAGCTTTCATGATTGGCTGCGGTTGATAGTGTGTACAATTGTTGGGTTGGATGTGTTGTGCCTTACTATGAATATAAACTGTGTTATTTGGGTTGGGATTTTGCCAATCCATAACCAGCATTGTACATCTCTGAGCATTATATATACATTTACTGCTGAAATATCAGGGATAACCTCATATGTAAGGTACAATACCCATCTAGTACTGCTGCACCCGTATCAGCTACAATACACATCCAGTGCACATGTTCCAATCGGGGTAGCTAGTTAATCGAGGCGGTGCATTAGGTTTAACGTGTTGGATTTAGCTAAGCTTTCATGATTGGCTGCAGTTGATAGTGTGTACAATTGTTGAGTTGGATGTGTTGTGCCTTACTATGAATATAAACTGTGTTATTTGGGTTGGGATTTTGCCAATCCATAACCAGCATTGTAAATCTCTGAGCATTATAATTCATGATTTCGTAGGTGATTGAGCTAGGCTGGTTTTTTAGATTTTAGGACTTAATGCCAGTGAAATAATTAACAAAGAACATGTATTTCGTAAACAAACAAATTGACAATACTATTTGAGAATAAGCAGCTAATATAAAATTGGTCATGTAATGACAAGAACTTGGGAGACAATTGGAAATTTTTTCTCCTTCAGGTCAGCATGTTCATGGAATTTTAATGAGATTTAGGCCTGACCTCCTGATTAGCACTTGCTATTTTTCTTTTAACTATAAATATAAGCCTACATTATCAATCAAATTTGGTAATTCAGGAATCTGACAACCCGATTCTGCAACGGGTCAAATCGAGCCTGCTATTTGTAACATGCTTCCGGGCAGGGCCAAACTGAAGGCTATTTTGTTTTCTATTTTTGAATTAAGAAAACTTCAATGCTATTTGAAACTGAGCATACCTAACTGATAGAATAATACACTGTTCTAGCTAGTGTCATATTATATTATGTATTTTTTTTTTTGTAAAAGTGGAATATCCACCGGTTTCATTACGAAACAATGTTATTACAAAACATACAAAACCGTGCATATCACCCAAAAACCACTTATTCTAAACTAGAGAAAGACAAATATCCAACTAGCATCAATATCTAATTAACTAGCACAAATAGCCACAAAGCAAATAAAGAAACCCAGAATATCAATCACTAATGTCAATCATACTAGTAGAAGATGAAGAACCAGTGTCAACCAAAGACCAATCAGGAGACGACAAACCAGCGGCCTCCTCAATGGCTTCGGTGAGCTCTCTATCAGACACGGCGAACCCAAGTGTAGGGGCCCCGTCTGTATCCGGACTGACCTGTGAATCCGAATCCGATAGAACAATCAAGGGGCCTAGTTGAGTTAAAGGAGAAACATCGAAAGGCATAATCAATGACAATTTAAAATATGAGTTATCTAAACGAGCCTTACACCAGTAAGAAGTTAAAGCAATTATAGAAGATGCTACAGAACTAATAGGCGGGATAGGTGTATTTTGGAAACAAATCTTATTTCTGGACAACCAAACAATCCATAAAGTTGCTGCCCTAATTAATTCAACCAATAATGAATCCTTTAGAGGAATCCAATATTCAAAATGCCAAAGGTCAGAAAACTGGGTACAGTTAAAAACAAAATTGTTATGATTACCGATCCAAGACCACAAGGTGGAAATAAAAGGACAAGTAACAAAAAGATGGTCAACTGTCTCAGGGGCACCACAAAAGACACAATCGAAATTACCTTGCCACCCTCGAGTACGTAAATTACATTTAGTAAGAATCTTGTCCTGGCGAAGTAACCAAATAAAAACTTTTATCTTAAGAGGAATTTTTGCCTTCCACAGGTTATGGTAAATATTGTTGGTAAGACCACTAGATATAAGCCATTTATAAAGAGAATTAACAGTAAAAAGACCCGTCGAAGTCCATCGCCAATAAATACCATCTAGCTGATTAGAATCTAAAGAATGAGAAGAGAAAAACCCTAAAAGATGGTGCCACTCATGAAGGATAATTCCCGTGAATTGCCTATTAAATTGCAAACTAAATGGAAAATTAGAGAAGACTTCAAATACAGTAATAGAAGGATCAATAGTAATACGAAAAAGATTAGGGAAATAACAATATAGAGCGCAATTACCATGCCATCTATCTAACCAAAAATAAGTATGTCTACCATTTCCAACAATCCTATTAATGCCTAAATCAAAAATTTCAGTAAGATCCAATATACTAGCCCAAAAAGAAGAGAATCGATTAGAAGCCAAACCAGAAGAATCATATTTAGAAATTAAAATGGTTTTCCACCTACCAGCTACTGTGGGATCCTTAAATCGAAACCACCACTTAGCTAACAAAGCAATATTCATTAGATTAAGATCAAGAACACCTAAACCACCTTGATTTTTGGGTAAACAAACAATTGACCATTTGATTAGATGGTATCGCCTTCTACCAGTGGTACCATTAGACCAAAGAAATCGTTTACGTATGATATCAATTTTTTTTCTAATAGAGACAGGTAATCTATAAATAGAAAGCCAATAGAGAGGTATGGATGAAAGAACGGAATTTAACAAAGTGACCCGACCCCCCAAAGACAATAAGGAACCTTTCCAAGTTTGTAATCGCTTCTCAATTTTGTCAACTAGAGGAGTCCAATCATTTAAACTTAATTTCTTCCAATGAAGAGGAACTCCTAAATAAGAAATGGGTAAAGAACTAATTTTACAATTAAATTGTCTAGCTAAACAAGACGATTCATATGTAGAAATATTTAATGGAACAAGTTCACTTTTCTCAAAATTAATTTTTAAACCAGATAGATTTTCGAATCCTAAAAGCAAATATTTAAGATGTTCGACCATAAGAGAGTTGGCCTCCAAAAATAACAAAGTATCATCGGCAAAATGTAGATTTAATACCTTAATATCATTACCCAAGCTAGAAATGAAACCTGCTGCTTGAGCATTGCTTAAAATTTTATTAAGGGCGTCTGCTACTAAATCAAAAAGTAAAGGAGAAAGAGGATCACCCTGACGAAGACCTTGCTTACAAGAAAAGTAATCACCTAATTCACCGTTAAAGGATATACAAGATCTACCACTATGCAAAATATCCCTAATCCAGTTAATAAATAAATCTCCAAAACCTCTAGCAATCAAAACTTCAAGAAGAAAATCCCAATTAACCTTGTCAAAAGCTTTTTCGAAATCAAGTTTAAGAAGAATACCTTTTTGCTTAGAAACCCGTACTTGGTGAAGTACCTCATGTGCACAAATGATATTATCACCTATCAGTCGACCTTTTATAAAAGCTGCCTGAGAATCATCTATGAGAGGATCTAATACTAAAGAAAGCCTATTAGTTAATAACTTAGTGATCATCTTAAAGCTACAATTTATCAGACTTATCGGCCTATAGTGTGTAATGGAAGAGACATCGGCCTTTTTGGGGATCAAACAAATAGATGCAAGATTCAATTTAGAAATATCTAATGTTCTATTATAAAAAGATTGGAACAATTTAAAAAGATCCGGGTGTATCAAATCCCAAAATGATTGGTAGAAAAGAAACGAAAGGCCATCAGGACCTGGAGCCTTATTAGGATTACAAGAAAAAATAGTTTTCCGAATCTCATCAAGAGTAAAAGGAAGTTCAAGAGAAAGTTGTTGGGCTATTGTTAATTGTTCGGAAATAGGCCACAAATTAGATTGTAGGCTAAGAAATCGAGTAGAAGTGGTGCCTAACAAAGTCTTATAGTACGAAGTAATATGACTCTTTAAGGCAACAGGATCATAAATAGGTATACCATTAATTTCTAAAGAAAGGATCGTATTTTTATTCTTTCTAGTAGACGCTGCAATATGAAAAAAATTGGTATTGGAATCACCTTCTAAAAACCATTTCAAACGTGAGCGTTGTTGCCAAAAAAGTTCTTCGTCCTTTAAAATCTTATGTAAATTAGACTGGCATTCCTGCCAATGAGAGAAATCAGATGGAGATAAAGAATTGGAGTCATTAAGTAGTTCATACGAGGAAATTTGATCTAGAAGAGATGATTTTAAACGTCGCTTTTCACCAATAAGATTGGCATGCCAACCTCGTAATTTTTGTCGAAAGAATTGCAATTTATATTTCCAAGAATTCCCTAAATCATCTCCTAAATTATACGACAACCACCACGTAGTTACTAAATCGACGAAACCTTCTTGAGAGAGCCAAATTTTTTCAAAACGAACAATTTTCTTATGAAAAGTAGAAATAGAATCAGTAGTTAAAATGATAGGATTATGATCAGAAAATACTCGGGGTAAAGAATGAACAATAGAGGAAGAAAAATGGGAAAGCCATTGATTCGAACAAAAGTATCTATCTAAAAGTGCCTTAGAGCTAGAAGAAGAAGACCGGGCCCATGTAAATCTCCTATCCACCAAAGGTAATTCAATTAATTCTAAGTCAGAAATGAGATTATTAAACCTATTACTTAAGACATAATTAAAAGATGGCCCTTGTTTTTCTTGCCTAGTGCGAATCAAATTAAAATCTCCACAAATGAGCCAAGACGTAATACCAAGTAAACTAATAGAACGAATTTCATTCAAAAAATCGGCCCGTTGCGGAGAAAGGACTGGACCATATACCACAGTAAATAACCATTCAAAATGCTCAAATTTATTACGAAGATGAATTGTGATAGAAAAATCCTTAACCCAAGAATTAAGAAGTAAAAATTTGGATTCATTAATACCAACTAATATACCACCTGAAGATCCCTGCGAGCTCTTGACAATCCAATTAGAAATTGTAGAACTAAATGCATTAAGAGTACGAGTATTAAAAGATTCCTTTTTAGTTTCTTGGATGCCTACTATATCAATTTTGTTATGCAACAATAAATCACGAAGATATCTACGTTTAATTGAG